>JAUMHB010078694.1:0-12337 GCA_032359685.1 Pittosporum tobira | reverse complement strand
GGAGTTTTGGAGTGAGCTGTCGAATCTAAATTTCATAATAAAAATTGTTGTAACTTATATCAAGTTTTGCTCCGCTGCAATATAATAAATAAGTGGGAATGAGGAAATGTATTTTTGATGACCGGTTCACAGGGTGTACGGAATCGGGGCGTCACAAAGAAGCTCTTCAACATTTACAGGTAATTAAACCCTAGTTTAGATCCCTAGAACCGAAATATAGTGAATTAATGACGGGGGATTCCAAGGCACGACCATCACTTGAGGAACTGCACACCATGAAATTAAAGAGTCTACCTCCTCATTTGAAGCATACTTTCCTAAAGCGTGCTAAATTGCCTGTTATTATTTTTTCTTCGTTGACAGTTGAAATGGAAGACAAGTTGCTGAGGGTTTTGAGAGATCACAAACATGCCATTAGATGGACTATAGCTGACATTAAAGGAATTAGTCCTTCAGTTTGTATGCATAAGATTTTGATGGAAGAAACTTACAAACTGGTCATCCAACCGCAAAGAAGACTCAACCCGAATATGCAAGAAGTAGTGAAAGAAGAGGTGATCAAGCTACTTGATGTGGGATAATTTACCTAATTTCTGACAGTTCATGGGTAAGTCCTATTCACAGAGTTCCTAAGAAAAGAGGTATGACGATAATCCACAATGAGAAGAATAAGTTGATTCTTACCAGAACTATTACTAGGTGGATAGTATGTATAGACTACTATAAATGGAACATTTACATATAGAAGGATGCCCTTTAGCCTTTGCAATGCACCAGTTACATTTCAAAGATGCATGATAGCCATATTTTCAGAGATGATGGAAAGTTGTATCAAAATCTTTATGGATGACTTCTCTATATTTGGCTCGAGTTTTGATAAGTGCTTACACAATCTGAATCTAGTGTTGCAAAGGTGTGAAGAGACTAACCTAGTATTGAATTAGGAGAAGTGCCATTTTATGGTACAAGAAGGCATTGTGCTAGGTCACAAGATCTCGGAAAAAAGGGATAGAAGTTGATCGGGTGAAGATTGAAGTGATTTCTGAGTTACCTCTGCCAACTTCTGTAAAGTTACTTCGAGGATTCCTGGGACATGTAGGATTCTATAGAAGATTCATTAAGGACTTTTCGAAGATAGCTAGGCCTCTATGCAAGTTGTTAGAAAAGTATGCCAAATTTGAATTCTCTAATGAATGTTTGAAAGTGTTCCTCACCTTGAAGGAAAAGCTAGTTTCAGCTCCAGTCATAATAACTCTAGATTGAATATTTCCGTTTGAGCTGATGTGTGATGCTAGCGATACCTCAATCGGTGCTGTGTTGTTGCAAAGGAAGGATAAAGTTTTTTGAGCCATCTACTATGCAAGTAGGACATTATATGGGGCTTAACTGAATTACACCACTACGGAGAAAGAATTCTAAGCTGTTATATTTGCTTTTGATAAATTTCACTCTTACCTTATTGGTTCAAAAGTTATTGTTTTCACAGATCATGCAGCTCTCAAGTATCTACTCCAAAAGAAGGACACAAAGCCCAGGCTTATCCGATGGATCCTTCTATTACAAGAGTTCGATCTAGAGATCAAGGATAAGAAAGGGACGAAAAACCTAGTTGTCGATCATTTAAGCAGACTTCCAAATGCTCCAGATGATGAAATTCCAATTAGTGAGAAGTTCCCGGATGAGAATCTATCCCAGATATAAGATAATCTTCCTTGGTATACAAATATTATAAATTATTTAGTAGGCAAGGTATTAACACCAGACTACACTTATCAGCAAAAGAAAAGGTTTTTTTCTTTCCTTAAAAGTTTTATTTGGGACGAACCTTACTTATTTTAAATATGTGCGGATGGTATTATTCGACATTGTGTTTCAAACGAAAAGACTGCTAAAATTTTATATTATTGTCATGATGGGCCAACTGGTGGCCATTTTGGTTCTAACAAAACTACTTTAAAAGTTTTGCAGTCTGGTTTCTACTAGCCATGCCTTCAACTATGTTAAAAGTTGTAATATGTGTCAAAGAATGGGGAACATATCAAAAAAGAATGAGATGCCATTAAATAACATCCTCGAATGTGAAGTTTTTGATGTATGGGGTGTTGATTTTATGGGACCGTTCCCACCATCCTTTGGTAATGAATACAACTTATGTAAAGCTACTTCGAGGATTCCTGGGACATATAGGATTCTATAGAAGATTCATTAAGGACTTTTCGAAGATAGCTAGGCCTCTATGCAAGTTGTTAGAAAAGTACGCCAAATTTGAATTCTCTGATGAATGTTTGAAAGTGTTCCTTACCTTGAAGGAAAAGCTAGTTTTAGCTCCAGTCATAACAACTCTAGATTGAATGTGGCCATTTGAGCTGATGTGTGATGCTAGCGATACCTCAATCGGTGCTGTGTTAGTGTAAAGGAAGGATAAAGTTTTTTGAGCCATCTACTATGCAAGCAGGACATTATATGGGGCTTAACTGAATTACACCACTACGGAGAAAGAAGTCTTAGCTGTTATATTTGCTTTTGATAAATTTCACTCTTACCTTATTGGTTCAAAAGTTATTGTTTTCACAGATCATGCAGCTCTCAAGTATCTACTCCAAAAGAAGGACACAAAGCCCAGGCTTATCCGATGGATCCTTCTATTACAAGAGTTCGATCTAGAGATCAAGGATAAGAAAGGGACGAAAAACCTAGTTGTCGATCATTTAAGCAGACTTCCAAATGCTCCAGATGATGAAATTCCAATTAGTGAGAAGTTCCCGGATGAGAATCTATCCCAGATATAAGATAATCTTCCCTGGTATACAAATATTATAAATTATTTAGTAAGCAAGGTATTAACACCGGACTACACTTATCAGTAAAAGAAAAGGTTTTTTTCTTTCCTTAAAAGTTTTATTTAGGACAAACCTTACTTATTTTAAATATGTGCGGATGATATTATTTGACATTGTGTTTCAAATGAAAAGACTGCTAAAATTTTATATCATTGTCATGATGGGCCAGTTGGTGGCCATTTTGGTTTTAACAAAACTATTTTGAAAGTTTTGCAGTATGGTTTTTACTAGCCTACCTTATTCATGGATGCCTTCAACTATGTTAAAAGTTGTAATAGGTGTCAAAGAATGGGGACCGTTGAATGAGATGCCATTGAATAACATCCTCGAATGTGAAGTTTCTGATGTATGGGGTGTTAATTTTATAGCACCATTCCCACCATCCTTTGGTAATGAATACATCTTGGTAGCAGTAGAGTATGTCTCGAAATGGGTTGAAGCAGCCGCTCTTCCAACGTGTGAGGCGAAACATGTAGTCAAATTCTTTAAGAATAACATATTTTCACAATTTGGATCACCAAGAGCCATAATAAGTGACCAAGGTACGCATTTCATCAACAAACAATTTGTGTCACTTTTACAAACATATGGTGTTACCTATAGAATCACCGTCACTTATCACCCCCAAACTAGTGGGCAAGTGGAGGTCTCGAATTGAAAGCTTAAACATATCTTAGAAAAGACGGTGAGTTCTAATCGAAAGGGCTAGTTAAGCAAATTGGATAATGCGTTGTGGGCATACAAGATTGCGTTCAAAACTCCGATCGGGAGGTCACCGTTCTGCCTCGTCTACGGTAAATCTTGTCATCTTCTAGTAGAATTGGAACATCATGCTTATTGGGCATTAAGGACCCTTAATTTTGACCTCAAGGCGATGGGTGAGAAGAGATTACTGCAATTAAGTGAGTTAGACGAGCTTAGACATGACTCATACTACAGTGCTAGGATCTACAAAAAAAAACAAAGAAGTGGCATGACAGCCACATTGTGCATAAGGAATTAAGTAGGCGATAATGTTTTATTATACAATTCTCATCTTCGTTTGTTTCCAGGTAAACTGAAGTCGCGTTGGAGTGGTCCATTCCGTATCACGAAGGTTTTTCCTTATGGTATAGTGGAATTGACAAATTCGGCAGAGGAATTCTTCAAAGTCAATGGCCAACGACTCAAGCACTATCTTGGGGAAGATTTTGATCCTCTGAACATCATCATGACATTGGAGAATCCAACTTAATCTGGATCGTGGAGGAAGTTGGGCTAGCAACTTTAAAACGAGCGCTTCTTGGGAGGCAACCCAAGCATTGTATCATTTGTATAACCATTACAATTTTTTCTTTAATTTTAACTTTGTTTTAGTGTTTTTTTAAATATTATTGCAGGTATAGATTCTGGATTGCACAAGGAATGTTTAGCAAAAAGAACTGACATAATCAGACTAATGAGCTGGAAACTGCAAAAGTCAAATCGGGGGTTGGACTAGGCCACCTTACGGTTGGCCTTACGGCCATAAGGCTGCCCGTAAGGTAGCCTGACCATGGATTTAAGGTCTGATTTGGCTTGGCAGCTCATTCGTGTGAGAAAGTTTGGTCGTTTCCAAGTTTCACCCGAAAAGTTTACTCATGTAGGCCTTCCAAACACCAAATTCAGCATCCTAACAAGCATTCAACCACTATTCAACATCCATAACATCAAATTCAACACGAAATCACAACAATTAAACGCCAAATCAGCAAAATCAACATAGTTCATCGCTTGAGACCAATCAAATTCCTTCAAATCCGAAGACCGAGTAAGCTTTGAGAATTAATTTTGAGCTTGTATAGAGTGACAATGCATACATGGAGGTCAAGTAAAAGGGCCTGAGGTGCTTCTTCTCAAGGTGAGTCAAGTCGCTCACAAGGTGCTTGACGAAATGCACCAATGAATCCATATGACATAATCTTCTGCTACAACGAGCAGGAGGATCAGTATAACGTCTTTACACAACGTAGAATCCTCAACACATGTTATATGAACTTCTTCTATCTATAGGATTTGGGTCTGCTCGACAATATTCGATTGATGTGCACTAACGCAGGATGGATGCACTTTAACGAGATGAAGCACGTTACTTACATCAGCTTGGTTATCAAATTCTTGAGCAGCCTTAAGCTTAAATTAGCTGACACTACACCCGGTTTTGATTTTCGATTAAGGAACATAAAATACCACCTGAGTTTATCAAAATTCAACGCTATCTACCAATTTCTGGTCGACAATAATTGGATGTAACTAAGTATGTTCAACTCCAACCAATTATTGTATCTCATAACAGGGCAGGTAAATTCAACTTTGGAGACTACCAACGTGCACAACCCTTGCTTCCGATACATCCAACGCTTTATGGCACACACCATCTATGGCCAGGGCGATAGTGATGGGGTATTCAGATGAGATGAACTGTTCATCATTTCGGCCATGCTTACATAAAAAGAATTTGAAATCGGGCTGTGTTTCTTGAAGAATCTTAACAAGCATGCCAGGTTATCAAAATGCGATATCGCATTTGGTGGCCTCATCACCCCCATAGCCATGCACTTAGGAATCGATTGCACCAACATTATTGAGGCCCAAGGGAGCAATACTATTGGCATCGACTCCTGTATTGCCATGCACATGATCACTCGACAAGGTGATTCATATTATCGTTGTTTCTTGACAAACTATAGGATATTGCTCCCTAGCCCACATAAGTCGGTCCGTGATGAGGCCAATTGGTTTTATCCTGAGGTATTTGACGGCCAGGGCCACAATGATCCAGATGTTGATGAGGAATGCCGACATAGGTCCCAATAACTACTTTGATTTTTTCGACCTCCGTGACGATGCTGGCCGCCCACTCATTCCTACCCTTCCCACTACTTCCCGTGGAGTTGCATTTAGCGAAGTCAGTCTAAGTGTGACTGCAACATCTACAAGGGCACCCGAGGGTATACGTACTATTCTAGCTCAGATCGAGCAAAAACAAGCCCAGCAGAGAGCGATACAGTGGTAGATGTATGATTGGCACATATCGCATGGCCATTTTGGCCTGTTTTCGTGTTAGACTCAGGTACGTTCGTTTCTTTTCTCCCATACCTATGCTTTATATTACTTTACATTGGGGACAATGTATATTTTAAGCTTGGGGGAGGGAATATGTGCATATTAATTAGAACATCTTGTGAAACCTCAAAATTTTGTAATATATATTAATTAGATAAGAATTTATGAATAATATTTTGTATTTGATGTTATCTAAATTTGTTGCGTGAAATTCACGTAATCATATATGCAACTAGCCAATTTTGCAAATTGTTCTTTCACTATTATATGACAACACAGAAGGATACAAGTATAATGCAATTAGAACCCTTATATAAGGGAGAGAAATTTTGTCCATGGTAGGGGCCATTATGCCTAGCAGAAATTTGAAGAAAAGAAGGAAAGAAAAGAAAATGTAGGACAAGATGAAAAGATGATGCCAACAAGGATGATGCCAGTGTGATGATGTCACACATGTGACATCACCATGATGTCATCAAGATGACATCACTAGGGTGATGTCACCCAGCCAAGAGTCAAACTCTTGTAAGACTACTTAACTAATTTTTGGACCATAACTTTTAACAACCCAACCAATTCATGGACCACAAATTTCACCCACCAAACCAATGGACCACATTAGAACCTTGTTGGCCACCCCTTGCACCACCCCAAGTCCCCTAACAAATTCGACCAAGGTTTGATAAGAGAGAGTAAAAAGTTTATTTTCAATATTTAGTCTTTTGTTCACCAAGCCAAAACCAAAGAAGCAAACACAAGTTCTCTCTCTATATTTTTGGGTTCTCCCCTTAACCAAGACTAACATTATTTTCTCTTGCTCTAGGGAAGTTGTAGGAAGATCACAAGTTACCTTAGTGTGCCTAGCAACTGAGCTTAGCCAAGAAAAAAGTCTAAAAATGCTTACAACCTCTTGGATTTCAAGATCGATAAAGGTAATTTCTTGACCTAAAGTTATGATTTTTAGCTTGATTAAAGGCGGATGGGAACCATGCTAGCATGGTTAAAGGTGTTTGTGGTTTGATTGTTACTAGATTTAAGTCCCAGGAGTCCATGCATGTGCTTGAAATGAGTTTTTGTGTACTCTTGATTTCATGCTTGAAACCCTAGTTTTCTGAGCTTTCTAAGTGAATTTCATGTTGTATTTATGCTTAGATATGTATATGATAGCATAAGGAAACATTAAAACATGGAAGAGGAGTTTTTGTAAAAATTTCAAATCTGGAAGTTTAGGGACTGTAGCCTAAATCCGAATTTTATAGAAAATTATATACAAGTAAAATGGACTCAAAATATTTACTGAATGTACCTTAATACTTTATATATTACCATAAAAATTTCATGAATTTTGGAGTTTGTTTGATATTTTAATAAAATGCTTAATTGGGACTGCTGCAAACTAAGGTGAAACAGGGGAAGACAACATACTACTTTACTTTGAATGACTATAACTTTTTTTATTATAAATCCAATTTAAGTGATTCCAAATCAAAGTTAAATCCCTTTAAATATAATTTACATAGAGATAAATTATGATACCATTGGATTTACAGGAATAAGTTATTGCTATTTAAGTCCAGGTAGTGCAGAAAATGTAACACTATTTTCAGTTATGTTTATAAAAAATCAATATCAAATAATGAGTTAACCAATAAATCATGAAAATTTTTATGTACATACCTGGACCATTTTGGCTAAATTTTACAAAATATTTTCTAAATTAAAATAGTTTTACTATATTTATAAATTATTTTTGCAAACTGCTGCAGATTTCCGAATTTCCAAAAAAGGGTAAAATGTAATCAAACTTTGGGAACTCATAACTTTTCCATTATAACTTGGAATTAAGTGATTCTTGAGCCTGAGAAACAGAGAATTTGATCAAGATGATAAAAGTGCTGAGAGAGTTTCTTAGCATGAATTGATTGGTTATGGACTTGTTGGACTCCTTGGACCTAAAATAGGTAATTGGGAAGCAAAAGGCATCATATGGTATTATTACCTTTGAAAAATATTAAATCTCAAATATAAGCTTAATAAACTCCGTAAGTATGAATTAAGATGTTAGAAGGGTTAGAGCGTCAAATGGAATTCATAACTATAGGAAATATTGAATTTCTGATTGAAATAGTCATTTATGATCATAGGACGACAAAGGCTAGCTGAGGAAGGATTTAAGGTCAAGTAAGAAACTTACGGAATATATGGTTAATTACTTTACTTGCCCCACTTTTATGTGTAATTACCTTGTTTCTATTACACGTGTTATGGTGAATACTTGAATGTTGTGCATTTCTTTCATGCACGGCGTGCCCACACAATAATGTTTCTTAATAAAAAGGAATTTGAGTATGCTATGGTTAGTTTATTCTTGCGATGTGCACATTCACTTATTATATTATAAAAAAACTCGGTCCTAACTGCATGTTAGGATCGGGAAATATACGCGGCGAAATTGGTTATTTTTTCTGCACGAAATCCATGTGCAGATTCGGTTGAGGTTGATTTGGAAATTATTTTCCCCTCAGAATATACGGGCAAAATCGGTAGAGGTAACCAAGTGCATGCTCAATATTCCTTTATTGTGTAATATTTGAAGATTTCCCATTTATTGCTTAAATTTAGTAATGTGTAAATGTTCTTTTAGCCTTAAAAGTACTATACTTGCTGAGCTTTATTCGCTTACTCTTTATGTGGCTAAATATTTTACAGATGAGAAGCTAGCACGCTAAGATAGTAAGGTTATTAAGGAAGTATGATGAAGGCCGAACACAAGGGATAGCATCTGGGGATTTCGCCTAACCTGAAGGAGACAGTGTGTTATGAGTTAATATCAAATTGTATTGATATATATTGCCTTTAATAATTATTATTATGATTATCAGCTACTTTGGAACTAAAGTAATTAAAGTTTTAAGAGAGTAATGTATTAAGACACCCAAGTTTATGTAAACAGTGAAATGTACGGAGTCCGATGTGTCACACATCTAATCATCAATTGCATTTACATGAGCACGCATTCTTGCTTTTTGGTTAAAAAATCTATCCTTATTGTACTTAGGTGGTTTACCATAATTAATAAACTCATTTTTGGCTCAAAACGAATCTTCTCAAGTTGCTAAGTCTTAGAAAAAGTAAGTCTCTAATACCACTTGTTAAGTACTTGAGATAAAAATAGACTACACCTTCAAGTTAAAATGTCTTAGTCTTGTTATTGTAAGTCTTGTTGTTGGCAAGCCTTACTACATAAAGCTTTTTTGAAACTCGTGAGTTTGCAGCAAATTATAACCCCTTTAGCATTATGTTTGATAGAATGAGATTTATTTAGTCAAATTCAATCACAACAACAAACATAAGAAGATATATAGATAAGAGATATGCAGAAAATAATGTGTAGGAAAATAAAAGCGACAAAGATTTTTATAGTAGTTTAATTTTTATTCCACTATTCCTTCTTTTCATTTTATAAGGAATCTACTATGCCTTCAAATCCTCAGTTAAATATTTACTCGAACCTGGTTATAAAGTTCACTAAGAACTGTAATGACATTTATACTCTATCAAGAGTTTGAGTCACTTAGACTTGTTTACTGCTTATTAATGATGAATCTTAGCAATTCCTGATGAACAACAGTTTGTTGCATTTATTTGATCATTGCATGATCGAATGAGGATTTATAGAGTTTTTATTGTTGTGGTTTGCTGTTAAGGCTTAGTGGCTGAAGATAAAAGGTTTGTATTTAGCTTGGAATTCTCAAAAATATGCAGGTAAAATCGATTCACATTTATGAGCATGTTTCATTTTCTATTTATATTGAAAAATCTTCCCTTCAGCATTTTCAAATTTGTAGTGTGAATATCTTGATTCATGTTGTGTGAATTGTCCTTCCAAAATATGCCACTAGCAATATCCACATTTCATCTCCAAAAATCTTCTTCAAATGGCTAGGGCATGAAATTTGGGATTATGCATGTAAGCCAGTTGTCATATTGTTTAACAAGTCTTTTGTTGTAGTAGGATCTTGCTATAACATCTTATCTTTACTGTCTTTTGCGGCCTTATTGTCTTTCGTTGTAGTAGGATCTTGTTAAAGTAACTTCCAGTATCTTGCTATCCTCTACACTTTGTTGTTTAAGTTTAGTTGTTATGGAATATACTACTTCTAAAATTATAACAATAGGGTGTTGAGTTTCAGGTTTAATATAATCAAATCTAACAACAAAGTGGTTTAACATTCATCCTATCACAGTCATTGAAATCATCACAAATGATGATCTTGTGGGGGGATCAACAAAACACATGGGACGTCTCGCACAAATGAAATTCATCAAACTTGGAAAATGATGCTCGTAGAGAGTTAGTTATTAGAATCATCACCAATGGTGATCTTGTAAGTTAACAAGATTCACCAAACTGAAAAGATAAGACTCAAAGACAGAATCATCGAAATCATCACCAATGGCAATTGCTTAAGGGGGATCGTCCACAGATGATAGCTTTGATCAGTAAGAAAATCCTTCAAACTCAGAAGATGAGACTCAAAGAGAGAATCATAGGAATCATCACCAATAACAATCACATAAGATCGACCAGAGGCAACAATTTTTCTCGTGAACAAAGTGCACACAACTTAAAAGATGAGTCATAAAGACAAAATTATCGAAATCATCACCAATAGCAATTGCATAAGGGGTATTGGCCAAAGGCGGTGGTTATGATGCTCTCAATATTCTTAACTATCTACTACGGGAAACTAGTCACCATATTACATCACCATCTACCTTTGAATTGATTATTTACTAATTTCACCGATTATATGTCAATAGGATTTTACAAATATAATAGGGGAAACATAGTTTAATATAAAGGATTATTATTTAATATAAATGATTATTATTACATATTATAGCAAATCTTACGACATCATCACCAATTATAACATCAAGTTTATAATTAAAATCCTGTATTACAATTCTTAAAATAAAATAATTAGAAACATCTATCTATTGTTCTACCTTGCCATTGCATTTGCCAGAGAACTCCTTTTTTTCCATTATAGATTGAAGGGCTAAAAACATAGAAATTATGAACAAAATAATAATCAATAAGTAAATACTCTATTTACACTTCAGAAGTAACTTTCCAGTTCAAAAGAATTTTTTTAATTAATTAATTACTAATTAATTAATTTTTATTTAAAATTAGATAGCCAAACAATTTGATTTCACCATTATAATAAGAAATCCCATCACCACGTAACAATATGATAGACCTATGTTAGCATGCCCCTGTTGTGATATGATTAGGAGTGCTCACGGTTTTGGTTTTTTCGGTACGAACCGATTATCGAACCGGAATCGAACCATGATTTTGGTACTTTCGGTTCGGTAATTTTCGATTTCAGTCTTTCTAAAATTATTTTTTGGTTTGAATTTTTTCAGTTCGGTACCGGTTATAAAATAAAAAAAATCGAAAAACCGAAGATAGAAATAATGTGTTTCTCATACAACATCTTTATGTGTTAATTATGAGAAAAACAAGTGAAACTATTTACTTAGCATTAAATAAAACCCTAGTCATTCATCCTCATCTATTCAGTGGTGCTCAAGAAGTAATATTCAACTAGTATTGGTGTCCGATCAATGTCCAGACTAATTGCAAAAAAAATTATTTTTATTATTGTAGAATATATTAGTTGAATAAATATTACAAGTTAAAATAAATAATAATCTAATTCATAGCAAGCAAGAATAATTTTAAGTAAAAAAAAAAAATTAATTAATCAATTTCTTCAACATATCATTTACTCAACTAATCCAATGAGAAGAGTAATATATATTTTTAAT
The DNA here is from genome assembly GCA_032359685.1 of Pittosporum tobira. Classification (NCBI taxonomy): domain Eukaryota; kingdom Viridiplantae; phylum Streptophyta; class Magnoliopsida; order Apiales; family Pittosporaceae; genus Pittosporum; species Pittosporum tobira. The sequence goes on along the minus strand of JAUMHB010078694.1, from coordinate 569 downwards.
TATATTTCAATTAATAATACAAAAGATGAAAATTAGAACATAAACGTAAGATGGATGTTTTTGAGAATTCTATATGGTATATCAAGTAGTTGATGAAGTCAGAACAATATCACTTCTCTAACTCGACCAGATGATGCGAAGTTAAAGTTGAAAACTTCCTAAACTTGAAAAAAATAATTTTAAAAGTTAAATTTCAAATTAATTTAAAGAAAAAAAAAAAACCGGGACAGAACCGAAAACCCGAACCGAAGCATGTCCCGAACCGATACTGAAACCGGTCAAATGGTTCGGTACTTGGACATGAACCGAAAGCTCAATTCGGTTCGGTACCGATTTGGTAATTTGGGTACCGATTCAGGTTCTGGGGAATGAGCAGTCCTAGATATGATAATGCCCATTTATTTATAATTTCTTGTAACACTTTTTATAGTTAGCAAATTCCCTAGCACAACAAGTTGAAAGGATGCCCAAAAGACAGTAGACAACAAGGACTATGTGATCGGTGAAAAGTGCAAGTGTACACTAATCAGATTGCAGTAAAAATATCGATCCCACGAGGATTGAATTCA
>JAUMHB010078683.1:0-12339 GCA_032359685.1 Pittosporum tobira | reverse complement strand
AAAGGCTAATTGAATATGTGAATTGTTAGTTTCAAATGTAAGTTGAAAAAGTCTTTGTTATGAAATATTCAAATTTTTATTATTTGTATGCATATAATTGGTGTATTGAATGGTTAAACTGAAAGTAAATCATAATGGGGATGATATTCTTTATGTTTAAAGTAAAGGGTTATGAGTGTTTGAATTAAAAGTTTTAAAGGTGTTTTGTTCTCTTATTTTCATATTTGACATTCTTGATTGAAATTGGAAATAGGTAGGGAATCAAAGCTAGCACAATGAATATTAGAGCCCCAATTGATCATAAGGAGAATAAGAGGGCGCTATGTTAGTCACTAATTTTAGTGAGTGTGCTCTTATGGTGTTATCATGCCAATTTGCTTTGCAACAGCACGTGAATTTGACAATTACCTCGAGTGTATCTTTAATAATTCTCATCAGTCTCAAAATTTTCCAGTTTTCCTCCATTTATTACTAGAAACCAGAAAATTATTACTCCCTCCCTTCTGGGAAATTAGATAGTTATTACTCCTGTTTTTGAGTCTGTTTCACAACTAGAGACAAATTTCTATTTTAGGGCAATAAATTGCCACAATATTTCAAATTTAGTTTTGAAATTAATTATGCTTCATAGAGAGATTGTTTTACATGCGGTGGTCTGTCAAGATTTGGTTGGGATCAAAAAGCTTGAGGTTGGATTTATAGGCGTATCAAAGAGCATTGCTGAAAGTTTTGCAAAGGGAAATAGGGAATTGTAGCAGCTATGCAGTAAGTCCATTAGTCTTTTTTCAACTGTTAGCAGATGCTGTGACACATTTTGGAGAGTCTCTTTTTGAGAATTTGTGTTGGTAGCAATAATGTGTACTTTTTATTTTTTAAGATTAGATTATAAAACTTTTTTTTCAGTTGAATGTACTAATAAGATGCAACTAAGTCTCGTAAGTTATTAATTTACAATGTACTTTAGTTAATCTGCAACCCGCACCAAACCTGCATTCATAGAACCAGCACTAATCCGCAAGCAATTGGTTGGGTGTGGTTACTAAAGCTTTCAAACCCACAATGCGGTTTTGGGTGTTGGTTTATGTCAAACCGCACCATGCTCCTCCCTAGTGCACCCAGTGCCCACCAACTCATTTGCAACCATCTGTCAACACACTACCAGGTGGTCAATATTTCGTATACTTAAAATTATGACCGTTCAAGATTTAGATGGTCGACATTATTGAATTAACCGTAAAATACACAAAATAATTTATAATCGGCAATAATTATGAACATATATGTGTGAATTACAGATTTACAGGCTAATTTATATTTAAAATTACAATTTTCATCCAGCCAAATCAGAACAGCAACTTGGCTGACCAGTGACCGCAGACCAAGTAGTCAATGAGAATGTCTTACAACGGACAGAAGGGATCACCGAATTAAAGTGCTAATCTTTTTCATGGAGTACAAAAGATACCAATGATTATAACAATGCAGCATTCTCTGACCTGATCAACTATATATCTCCAAAAGGCAAACAATTAATAATTATATTCCAAATTATTGGAAGGACTGTCTCCGCACTGCCGTCCAGGGAAGCCTTTTGTGGTGTTTACGAGTCTGAGTTGTTGAGGGTTATCAAGGCGGCACCGACTGCTTAAATGTGAAAAACACAAAACATGTACGCTATACGGGTCTTATTTACGTATAAAGTGAGATAAAATTATTATTTTATTTAATATAAAATTTATTGTGTATATCTTGAATATTTATACAATCTACTACTAACAACTAATACGAGAAGTAGTGTTTTTTTTTTTTTTTTTTTTTTTACGGAGACTTTCTGCTAATGTTATTAACGAAATATATGATAATAACTTGTAATTACATGATTAATATTTAGCCCATAAAATTTATACTAAATAAAATTATATTTTAATCGCTTGTTGTAACTGAATTAAACTCATACCAAATATATTTACTCCATCCGTCTTATAAAAATTATAACACTTATCTTTTTTAGATGTCTCATAAAAATTATAACTTTCTTTTTTGAAAAGTTTAATAATATAAATTGTTTAAATTACTTTTACGTTGTCAAATATGGTCCACAATTTCAATTATTATTTCTCTATTTAAAAACTATAATATCAATACTATACCTCACCACTTTCATCACTATTTCACTTTCTAAAATTATAATATTACTACTTCAATCACTATTTTTTTTATTAGTCAATTAAAATGTTATAATATTTTTAATCGGATGGAGTATATATAATGTATAGACAGAGTAGCGAATCAACGAGATCTAGTCCACTCAATTACTTAAATAGAAAAAGGAAAATATCCATGGTCTTTATTAGTCCCATTAACGCAAGTGGGTCCAGAAGAAAACACCACACGCATGCATACCATTTAAGTTCACAGCACTACAAAAGAAGCCATAACTTTCGTAGATGATTGACCAACACAAACTGATTGACTTCCCCGACACAACTTCTGACAGATATCTGATTTTTCTTATTTCCTATGCCAAAACTACATTTAATTTGTCTACAATTTCGTTTCAGTTACTCTCGCAGGTAACTTTAAACCAGGGAAAGGAAACTGCCTAATATTTCAAATTTATAAGCACTCAGAGAAAATGGGAGTTTGGAGGTCTTCTTGTACGGGACTATTGAGCCACCGTCCACCCTATCTCATCTATCATGAAATTTGCTGAATTTTGACTTAGATTCTTGTGAATTGGATTTATTTGTGATCCTAGTTGAATAAAATTTATGTCTAATTCTATTCTTTGAAAACAACTCTAACTGGTCTCTAAAGATATGAATGACATGGGGGGGACTTCTTGTCTTGCGTCAAGCCATAGTCCAGAACATCTGATCATCAAGTGAGTTGTAGATGACGTTTATGGCTTCTTTGTCAAGGGAGTGAAGCCTCCTCTCCATAATTGTGAATTCTTCCTCTCTTTTTGGAACCATCTTGTTTGGTTTATTGGGTAATGAGATAACATTATGGGAACATAGGGTCCACTCAAGATAATATCATACATCTTATTAGTTTCTTGATGAGTAAATCCTTGATTAACGGATCCTTGCTGTTGTTAGAAAATATAATTATGGCTTTTCTGTTAGAAAATCTATCCTTGATGCAATTAGGTGGTTTACCATTATTAATGAATCTCATTTTTGTTGAAAACAGTAATGTCTCAAGCTGTTAAGCTTTCAAGAGAGTGAGACTCTGATACCATTTGTTAGCTCCTTGATAAGTAAAACAAATTAAATAGAGGTGAATAGACTTTGTCAAAATAAATTGTTAAGTTAAAACTTGCACCGATGTTGCAAGCCTTGTTGTAAGCAAGTCTTGTAGCAATAAGATTTGTCAAACACTTAAAAATTTTTGTGGCAGATTAATTAACCCCTTACTATAACTAAACAGTCACACAATAAGCAATATGAATAACAAATAAATATGCAGAAATGAAAGTGCAGGAAAATAAAGGAGACAAACATTTTTGTAGTGATATGTTTCCTATTCCACTCTTGTCTTTTTATTTTTAGAAGAAAATCCACTAAACTGTTGAAATCCTCATTTGGTGGGGGAGGGGGGGTGGGGTTCACCAAGAAACAATTACAACAAGTTTATTGTTGGTGGTGAATCTTAGTCGATTTTGATAATAAAAAAGAAGTAGTTCTTCTTGATCCTTGGTTGATCTGATGTTAACTTGCAAGTTATGGAAATTTTCAATTGTTGAGGAGGCTTTGTGATGAGGATGATTTCTTTAAAGGGGCAGCAAGTTTTTTTGAGTGTTCTCTATGTGATTGATTTTTTACTTGGAGTATTTCTACCAAAATCATCAATCTCCATTGTTGTTCCTCTTCCTCTATATATATTTTAAAAACCTGATCGTCTGGGGAGACACGCTTGAAATTTTTACCATATACTAAATTCTATGATGTACTTTTCCTCTCTTTAATTGTCATATGTCATTTTTAAATATTCTTTGTCAAAACGGCTAGTGGAGATGTATCAAATGTTTGTCTTCTTATGATAGCCGTTAACAGTTAAGGGATAGTCCTTGCTACAAGACAATCTTGGTTACTTAGTCCAAGAAACAGTTAGATTCCAAGTTCTTCAGTCTTCTTGTTGGCTTTTATGTTTCTGTTGTCATTAAGTCATCTGAGTCTTTATTGTCTTTAAGTACTACTATTAGCACTATTTTTGTTGTCAAGACTAAGAAATTACAAACAAATAACGTAATTACAATAAATGCATTATCAAATCAAATAGCAGAGACAATCTAACATAATCCTATTAGTACGTATTCTTGGAAGTTGAGTAGTTAGTTGGAAAGCTACTTTACAGTATACTGTTTTGCAATATATTGTTGCTCTGTCTACTATGAAGGCGGAATATATGGTAATTAGGGAGGCTGTTAGAAACCTATTTGGTTGAGAGCTTTGTTTTGTGAACCCAACATGGATTATGGAGTTACTATTGTCCATTGTGATAATCAAAGTGCCACAAATTTGACTCAAGATTAGATGTATCATGAGAGAGTAAAACGTATTAATGAGAAGTATCATTTTGTTCGAGACACTGTTGTTGATTATGATATCTAAGCGTCGAAGATTTGTACTACAGACAATCCAACTAATAAGTTGATTAAGTCTTTCCCAATACCAAGTTTAGCATTGCTTAAACTTGGTTAGTGGTCGCTGCACTTAAGCTATAACCTAAGGGGAGGAGAGAATTTGCTACTTGTTATGTCTTTGAAGTCAAGTCAAGAGGGAGGTGAGTTTTGTTTCGAATTCTTGTGACCCGGATTCGTCTCTGACTCGACTAAAATAAAATTTTTAGTGACTCGTAAGATTCGAAAAAGGAGGGTCGAGTTTTGATATGATTTTATAGTATTAAAATAATTTTAATTCTATTTGTTTCCTATAATGATAAGAATTTTAAATTTTTCCAGCATTAAGATTTGTAGTTTAAAGTTCCTATAAAGAGTAGGATTAATGTGTATGTATCTATAAATACCACTATATGATATAATTGTGAAACAACTTATTTGTCAATTCTCATCTTTGGCCCTTTTTATGAGATTGTAACGTTGATAGTATTTGGGATGTAGGTTGAGCGTTCTATACATTTTTTGTAGCTCCAAAATTTGATATAGTAAAATCTCATGCCTCTCGCCCATAATTTTTTCCAATTTGAATTTCCACATAAATTGCTAATTTTTGTCTATTTATTTTTATTTGATTTTGCGTTTTTCATAATTTTGCTATAAAAAACCAATACTTGCACTCTAGATTTGACTGTTTGTACTCCACTATTAGGTGAAAATGAAAGCAAATTTTATTCTATAGTAGAGTGAAGACATTCACCGAAGAATCATAAGTCCTTTTGAAAGAAGCTACTCGGGAACAAATGGAACACTTCAATACTTCAAGAACAAGCCTGAAGAAATTCATAAAAAAAGTAAATAAAAAATTTTGGATTGCAAATATCACTTCCTATATTGTAACATTGTTCTTTGTATTATTCTGTTTTTGTTTTTTGATATTGATAATTAGATTTTAATGTTTAGTACTTTTTTCTTTTTTCAAACCCGAAGTTACACAAATTCCACACACACCCATAACCAATAATTAACCTTTGCTTAATCATTGACCTATAAACACCAGTCATAATCATCTTCAAATGAAAACCCTTTCTTTATGCCAACTTCTGGGCACAAACAGATCTCCATAGAATGACAAGTGACAGTAATATGGTGCTCTTCCTCACTTTTTAGAAGTCTGTATTTTTGTTTTAGCCATTGGATTCTACTTCACAATTCTAAATAAATTAGCATCAAATTTAATTAGTCTTTTGTCCTCTCTTTATAGACCGAATAATTTGCCTTCCTACACTAATTAATTAGAAAATTAGATAATAAATATAAATATAAATATAAATCTTGAAATAATCGGAGGCCCTACAAAGCAGACGAAAAAAATCTTCGTTTCCAAACTTATAATTGAATCCAGAAGAAAATTATACATTAATAATTTATTTTCACATATTTTAAATGCCAATGGAGCAAAAACAAAAAGTTAGTTTCTTGGTGGGGGACCTTGATTATATAAATACACACATTCTATGGTGCAGGCTTCCAACACTAAATCCTTCTCCTTCAAGCCATGTCTGGACTCTTTCTATTCAAATTTAGCTCTTATTTTTTTTGGTACGTATTGACTTTTATTCATTAGCTAAACTGATCATTCTTCTACATTACAACTCCCTCTGTTCAGTTCTTGAAACGTTGAGGTAAAACAGAGGGAAAATGGGAGATCAAACACCACGACATTTAGGCGGCCCAAATGAATTGGGAGGGTGTGGTTTTGTTGGAGCCATATTCCAACGTCGGAGCAACAGCAGGCCGCGAGCAGCGTCGGCCCCACCGCTTCCGGCAATAAAAGACACTAGCTCAAACTCAATCAAACATTCAAGCAGCAGCAGCTACATCAAACATTCAAGCAGCAATATTAAAACTAAAAGACGACGAGCTAGCTCCGGTGAAATTTCATATTTAGACTCCTCTGTAGTATCTGCGGCTAAGCCGCCACCTCCACCTCATAGATTTGGCAAAAGGTCCTCACCAAAGCCTGCATCAGCCTTGGTTACTCCAAGTCCAAATCTAAGGAATTCGGCTTCTTCCGTTGGTCGAATTCAAGCAAGAAAAGCTTCCAATTCATCGGCTAAAGTTTCACCACTTGATAAACTTTCACATGCACAAGTCACTAATGTATCATACACCAGAAAATTACGAAAAGAACCAACTTTCACTGAAAGTGAGCTCAGTATGAGAATCGCTGTTCGTCAAAAATCCACTTCAGCTGGAGTGCTCTATCGCGCTTCTTCTGGAAACGCGATGCTCTTAGGGCATTTGGGTAATCTGAAACAACCTGGGCTAAAATCTTCAACAGCTAGCAACATCAAAACGAATATGAACTACCATGTGACAACTGTAAAGGATGAAAGGAGTCCAATGCTCATGGGGAATATCATGAGGAAGCAGGGTGGAAGGAGTCCCCATTTAGGGAACATATATCGAGGTGGAAATACTCCCAAGCATAGACTAGATCCTGAACTGTTGAAGTCCATGGGAAATGAGAATTATAAGCGGGGTAATTTTGAGGCCGCACTTGTTTTATATGTCCAAGCAATTGCTCAAGATCCAGGTAAAGCATCATACTACAGCAATAAAAGTGCTGCTTTAATAGGATTAGGCCGCCTTATTGAGGCGGTGTTTGATTGTAGAGTGGCCATTCGTATTGATCCTACGTATCAAAGAGCTCATCAACGTCTGGCAAAACTATACCTCAGGTATGCATATGAATTATAAGAGCCTAATGCTCTGTTGTTTTGTTTCAAATGAGTAAAAGGTTAGGAAACAAAGAAAAAATCTAAATTTTGATAAAGTGAGATGTATTTGTTTCTCCGTTATAATTAAAGATACAACTCTACAATGACGACGTTTAAGAAAGATTACTTCTATAAACAGATCCATGAGATTAGCTAAACATATAATAGTAATAACATGATAATACTAAATTTACTTTAGGTATAGTAACGACGTGTCCCAAATTTAGGAATGGATGAGATATAATCTTGTGCTAATTGCCTCATAGATTGGGAGAAGCAGAGAAAGCAATGAGTCACTACAAACAATCAGGGTCTAAGGTAGACTCAAAAGAGGTTTCCCAAGCTCAAGCTCTTAAGAAGCACTTCACCCATAGCAAGGAAGCTCGGAGACTAAGAGACTGGGAAACCGTGGAAGAGGAGAGTCGAAGTGCGATATCCTCTGGTGCAGATTCAGCTCCACAGGTCGGTTACCTTGGTCCACTTCCTTTTTATGGGCTGCATATGTTTATATATTTATATATAGGGATAGATCTATAGTGATATTGATTTTGCAGTTTGCAGCCAATACCTATGTAGTCATCTATCTTGTTGGACGATCAAGATTTTAGGTGGCATATATACGTGATTCTATGGTCTTTTAGATAGACTAGCAGTAGCAAACAATACTTAAAATCTTGACTGTCCAGAATTTGAATGAACAAATTATATATGTGTTGGGTAAAAAGTGCTCTGTAGCCAACGCCGGATATAGATCGGTTCCCTATATAGATAAATATCTCTATCTAAATTTCCTAATTATGTTCCTGTTACATTTTCAATTTATAGATCTATGCTATGCAAGCAGAGGCTTTATTGAAGCTACGCAAACACCAAGAGGCGTACTCCACAATTCAGGAGGGCCCGAATTACGACACTAACCTTTGTACTCAATTCTTTGGGGCAACTGGTTGTTCTAATATATTAAAAATCCGAGCACAAGTTTACATGGCTGCTGGCAGGTTGGTGAAACAGTTTCCACATTTGGTCAAAAGATTGTCCGAATAATAACTGCAATTTGTGATAAATTATTAAACCAAATAGTTGATTCTGAATTATAATCATATGACAAATTAATCATCGCTATTATTAGGTTTGAGGAGGCTGTGACTGCTGCTCAGCGTGCAGCAAAACTTGATCCCAATGATGAGGTGAATACAGTAGCAGAGACAACTCGAGCCCTCGCATCAGCTCGATTAAATGGTAACCAGCAGTTCAAGGAATCCAAATTCTCGGAGGCATGTAATGTGTATGGTGAAGGACTGCAACATGATCCACTTAACTCTGTTTTATTATGCAATCGGGCGGCTTGTCTATCGAGGTTAGGGCAATTTGAGAAAGCAGTAGAAGATTGTACTGTAGCCCTTAATGTTAGGCCTTCTTACACTAAGGCCAGATTGAGAAGAGCAGACTGCCTTTCCAAGGTGACTAGAACTGTATAATTTAACTAATTTTGTGCTTCTTTTTGTGAAAACAGAAAATAAGTAAGTGCTGAAGTTTTTCTTATTTCAGCAGTAGGACACTTTGTGCATTACTTATGATACTTGCAGGCACATGTAATGCACCTTAGGATCCCTGTAATGGAATAAGTGCTTGACCAATAAATATCAGCAGTAGCTTACCTCCCATACACACTTATTTTTTCTTCTACTTTAACGTAAAATCATGTATTTGATGCTAATATAGCACTACTTCATTGTCATTGATCTTTACGGATTACTTGTGTTTTGATTCTCTGTTTTGGGTGATTCTTAGCTAGAAAGATGGCTGGAAGCAGCTCAAGATTATGAGATTTTGATAAAAGAGTCTCCGGAAGATGAGGAGTTAGAGAGGGCTTTGTATGTAGCTCAAGTCCATGTTAAGAGGAAGCAAAGCGAAGAGATGAAGAATATTGGTTCGTCTAACCTTGTTATGATTTCCAGCAAGGAACACTTTAGACGCTTTGTAATTGCACCTGGTAACTGATAAGTCCATAAACGGCCATTTTGATGGGAGTGTCAAATTCCAAAATTATTGAATTTTTGACTAAATTTTGAAATGGCTGCAGGTATGTCTGTGGTGCTCTTCTGCAACAAAACATGTCACATGCAACTGTTGCACCTAATGGAGCAAGTTTGCTCAAGATTTCCTTCAGTCAATTTCCTCAAGGTTTGACACATAGAACCTAAATTCAAACCCTACATTGAATAAATGCATAATTCATTACATGATAAGGTCATACAACTAATGCATATTGCCTCCACTAAATTTATAAATATGTTCACAACGCATTATAAATTCAGGTGGACATCGAAGACAACCCTTACATAATGCGATTGGAGGATGTGAACTCTGTTCCAGCATTCAAAATTTACAAGAATGGATCAACAATCAAGGAAATTTCAGGCGAAAATTGGGAGTTATTAGAAAACTCGGTCAAGATAATCAGCAACACCATATAACTGAAGGGAAAACAGAAAACAATGTTCTTTTACTAAGAATAGAGATTTAGCAGGGGAAGAGCCAAAAATAAAAATAAAAATACTGGTTATTCCATTTTCAGTTTTAGTGAATGGATTTTCCTGACGAAAGACTCAGCTTGCCATTAATTTACTTGTTATTAATTAATTACCCACTTAACTAAGAAATTTTGTGCCAATTTTAGGATTAATTGTACTGAACTTTGTTTATTTCACTGGAAAAAAAAAATTGAATTGTAGCATCTTCTCGTCTCGAAATGACCCACTAATTTCGTCAAAGTTCGTAGGCTCTTAAATTCAATACATGCATGTAGGACAGTTAGACGTATGCCAAGTCAGGAGAATGAATCATTTTGTTATGGCTTAAAAGTATTTTTGATTATGTATTGTTATCACATTGAACACTGAAAAAAAAATTTTTTGAAATCGAACCTCAATGTTCGTATATTTTTTGAAATTAAACCTTCCGACGAATTCAATTTCAATTTTGGCCGGAATATTCAAATTTTTCCGACGATGCAAATTTTTAAAGGGGTATTAAGTGATGTGAAATTACATTTTTACCCTTCCTCTGGCCAAAATTGAAATTGAACTCGTCAGAAGGTTTAATTTCAAAAAATGTACGAACATTGAGGTTCAATTTCAATTTTTTTTTTTCAGGGTTCAATGTCTAAAAGTAATAACAATACAGGGTCAAAAATACGTTTAAGTTTTTTCTTATAGATAATACAACTATTCCGGTACTGATAAACTGCAAGAGCTGTATATGTTGTTGTGATAAAGATAACAAGTACGTATGCCGAACGTGACTTGGGCCAACCCTTATATGGGCAAGACCAAGCCAGTAGTATCCATTCAGGTTGAATTTGATTGAGCTGAACTGCTGTCAAGCCCGGGTTTGTTGTCAATATAATATCAAGCCTACGGATCGGTTTTTTACAAAAGCCTATTAGGGTTTCTTGTTTCTCTATTTTGTCTATATACTAGAATGAGTGCCCGTGCATTGTATACCGCGCATACAGTGCACGGGCTAGGGCTGAGAATTTGTTGAGCCAGAATGTAGGGTGCTTTGTGCTAAAATTTAACTGGGCGATTTTTAAGCAAATGCTAAATGAGATTGTGGATAACCTTTTGTTCACTCAAAAAAAAGTTCCAACAGATGTACATCAACAGTTCTAATATAAATTTTCCATTTCATACTCTTATGCTGCTCGTCTCTGTCTCTCTTTTTTTTTTTTTGGATTAAAAGAGGAACACCACAAAGATTAAATAATAAATCATTCTGGGGATTTACTCCCTTAAAAAATCTGCATGCTGCAGCATATCAATACAAATAAGGCATAAGCCCAAATATCATAAGACAGGTTTAAAATAAGGCCAAGCCGGGCAAGACTGTCTGCGTAAAGATTTGCCTATCAGAACACAAGTTTATGGATTAGTAAATCTCTACGTCCATCAAAAATAGAACTAAAGGGATGACACTCCATGAGTCACAACTAATGAGGTCAATGAGGCTTGGGCATCACTCTCCACCGTCAAATTATGCAAATCTAGATCAGCTGCTAAAGGCAAACCACCTCTAAAAACACATAGCTTTACAGGTAGACTGAAGATAATTCTAAATTTTAGTCTTTTTTGTTCTTGAAAAGCAGTTCCCTCAATCATGATAGTAGGCATAAAATGGATATAATGTACTTAATTTAAATAAACAACACGTACTATATTCTTTAAGTCTGTAAATTTCAAAAATAGAACTCATTTTTTGGAACAAAGAATGTGCAACAAACTTGCCTACCAAATTTAACTCTTGAAGATAATTTCTCTCCTAATTCTCTCCAAAAGAAACAAATCTCTTTGAATGCAAAAATGGAAATAAAATAAAGATTAAGTGTGAGAACCCGAATATTTCGAATGATTTAATACATAAAATCTTTCTATTGTTATTTCTCTAGTTGAATTATTTTTTTCGCAATTACGTGTTGAAGAACGGAGTTAAAATAATAATTTAATGCCAGGAGCATTTTGGTCAGTTTGACATTTATCGTGCCCAACGGCATGTTGGTCGTTTTGGACCTGAGAGTTATATAATGCTCAGAATCATAATCCGATCGAAAATCTGGAATCAGCGCGGAAAAACAGTGAATCGAGTCACCGTTGACTTTTTGACCCGACCGGGCCCACTGTTGACTTTTTTCAACTGGGCCCATAGTTGACTTCTTCAACCGGAGCGTCGTATGGAAAAACGAATAGTGCCGTTGCGATCGAAGCGTGCCAAAATGTAGGGATAGAGTATAATATTGTTTTTTCCAGAGTTTGACTTTTTGACCTATTATTTTATTATTTTATTTCTCGGCATGCAAATTGAGGCAAGTCAACGACTTTGAAATTTAAATTTTCAGTTCAGCTGACCCAGTGGGACCCACTGCACAACCTTCTAAAA
>JAUMHB010078672.1:0-12339 GCA_032359685.1 Pittosporum tobira | reverse complement strand
GTGTAGTTGTCAATCTCGAACACAGCCACTCTGTTATAGAGCCAAGGCTTCAAGCCTTGCTCAAACCTCTTAGCCTTTCTCCTTTCTGTGCTAACTAAATGTGGCGCGAACCGAGCAAGTTCGTTAAACTTGGCTTAGGGTCTATCGCTCGGTAGTCACCGGTGATTTACTGGACGACCAGGGAGGAGTCGTTGAAGATCTTCAAATTCTTTGATTACAGCTGCCAGGCGAGGCATAGCCCAGCTAGTAGGGCTTCGTACTCTGCCTCGTTGTTGGTGGCGGGGAAATCGAAGCGGATTGCCTGCCGCACTTCGAATTCCTTTGGACTGATGAGGATCATTCTTGCTCCAAAGGCCGAGGAGGTTGAAAAGCCACCAATGAAAAGCCTTTATGGTTGCAAAGATTCCTCATTTGGACTTTCGGTCTCAGTAGTGAGAGGTTGGGGGTCTTCTGGAAGCCGTACTCGACGATGAAGTCTGCAAAAACCTGTCACTTAATGACTTTCCGGGGAAGGTGCTGGATATGGAACTGGCCTAGTTCGACAGCCCAGCCAACAAGGTGATCGAAAAGCTCAGGCTTATGAAAGATTTTTTGTAGCGGCTGGTTGATCAGCACATTGACGGTTCTTCCTTAGAAGTATTGCTTGAGCTTTTGGGAGGCAACCAAAAGTGCAAGTGCCAATTTCTCCACATTAGGGTATCTGCTCTCAGCTTCTTTAAAGGCATGGTTGACATAGTAAATCGGATGCTACTGCTCTTGATCTTCGCGGACGAGAAATGCTCCGACTGCCCTGGGGGTGTCGGCCAGGTAGAGGTATAAATATTCTCCTGGCTGTGCACGAAAAAGTAGTGGGGGCGAGGCCGGGTACGTCTTCAAGTCTTTAAAGGCTATCTGACACTCGAACTTCCATTCAAAGTTTTTATCCCCTTTGAAGGATCGAAAGAAAGGGAGGCACCATTCGGCTGAGTAGCCAATGAATTGCTTAAGAGCAACAATCCGCCCGGTTAGCCTTTGCACTTCTTTGACAGTCCGAGGAGGAGTTATGTTGAGGACAGCTTGGATCTTCTCAGAATTTGCTTCGACGCCTTTTCTACTAACCATATAGCCAAGAAACTTACCGGCGCATACTTTAAAAGTGCATTTGACCGAGTTAAGCTTCATCTTGTGGGCCCAGAGGTTATTGAAGCACTCGCACAGGTCGGTGAGATGATCGGCTTTTTGTTTGCTTTTGATGATCAAGTCATCGACGTAGACTTCCATGTTCCGACCAAGTCGAGGAGCGAATACTCTGTTGATGAGCCGTTGGAAACTCGCTCCTGCATTAACGAGGCCAAATGGCATCACCTTGTAAGTGTACACCGCCTAGTGTTAATGAAGGCGGTCTTTTCTTGGTCTCCTGGCCACATATAGATCTGGTTATATCCGGAGAATGAGTCTAGGAAAATAATTAGAAGGCTGCCGGCTATGGCGTCAATCAACTGGTCAATGTTGGGTAGAGGGTATGCATCTTTGGGACACATCTTATTCAGGTCGGTGTAATCGATGCACATCCTCCACTTTCTACTATTTTTTTGATCAGTACCACGTTGGCCACCCAGTCAGCGTATTCGATTTCATAGATGAAATTGGCTTTGAGCAGCTTGTCCACTTCTTCGTCCACGGTCTGCTGTCGCTTGGGGGCCGTGTTCCTCTATTTTTGAATTATCGGTTTATGTTGGGGATCCACACTTAGCTTATGGACTGCTACGTGTTCATCAATCCCTGGTATTTCATCGGGAATGCAAGCGAAGACATCGGCATACTCCCGGATAAAGTTGATGAGGGCAAGACGAAGCTCAGCGGGTAGCCCCAAACCGATTGTTATTTTTTGATCGGGCCACCCAGGAGTGAGCTCTACTTCTTCTGTGTCATCAACAAGCTCGGCAATTGGCTGGTTGTAGGCTTCACTAAAAGGCTCAACTTGTAAAGTCATCACCTTGTTTACTTCGGATGAGCCAGTTATTTCGGAAGTGGAGGGGGCCACTTCAGAAGTGGAAGGGACTTCTTCGGCTTTAGCGGAGTCTTTGCTGGGATGAAAGATGGGTGACCAGACATAGCAGTTTTGAGAGATTGACTGATCGTCTCGGCTCTTGTCGATGCCGTAGTCCGTCGAAAACTTCATCTTGAGGTGTGGGATTAAAACCATGGCCTGAAGCTTGCTTAGTGTGGCCTGGCCTATGATCGCGTTTAAGGAGCTTTCCACCCTCAAGACATAGTACTTAACCGGGACAGTCATTTGGAGGGAGAAAATCCCAAAAGTGGTAGGGATGGTGATCATGCTGAACACGGGGACCGGGTTGTTGTCAACTCCATATATGGTTGGGGTCTCCGGAGGTTCTATGCTCATGATGAAGTGATCTATTTAAGCATAAGCCGAGTAGTACAGGATGTCGCTCGACGCTCCGGTGTACAGTAGGGTCTGCTTGACATTGTAAGGGTCGATCTGAGCTTCTATGACGAGGGCATCATGATGGGGATGGCACACACCATCATAGTCGGCGTTGAAGAAGGTGATTGGCAGGGCAGTAGAGGTCCTGGGGGAGTCGACATTGTAGATGTTTCTCTCATAGTTCTTTCGTGCAGTGTTGGATGGCCCGCCTGCACTCGAGCTGCCATAAATCACTTAGATTGTGGGGCCTGGGGGCAGGGCCATAATCTGGGGTTGGATTTGAGAGGCTGCCATGAAGTGTGGTATTTGGCCCTCCTGCATTCTTTGCTCCAGGTAGTCCATGAGGGAGTAGCACTTATCGGTGGTGTGGCCGTAATCCTCATGGAATTCACAATACCTAGACCTGTCCTGTTTATTTTATGGGACAGTCATCTTCTTAGGTGCTCGGAACCAAGCTTCATTCCAAATAGCTGCCAAGATAGTGGGGTGGGCCATATTGAGCAAGGTGTATTCCTTAGCCTGGCTCCTTCGGGGTCGTTTAGATGCTCGGGGAAAGATGGGTTACTCCTCTTATAGCGTTCCTAGCTCGGTCTAGGCTGTGGCTCCTCGGCTGGCTTTGAGTTGATGTGGGCTACATAGTATGTCACCAAGCTCGCTTTCTATCCTGATTTGCACGTCCGTCCGGTGTAGAATGTCATAAACATTGGACAGAAATGAGCTGATCAGATTAGCCAGGAAGGCGTGGGATCTTTGTTGGTAGAGCCCAGCTCTCAAGAACATCTTGGCCTGCTTTCAGTCCAGTTGGGTGACCTATGCCATAGTGCTCTTGAAGCGAACAATGAACTCTTTAAGTAGCTCATTGTCCCACTGGATGACCCCTGCTAGGGTCGGTGTGCGTAACGGCTCATAGGCACTGCCACTGAACTGTTCTTGAAATTTTTCTTTTAGCTCTTCGAAATTGTCGACAGTCCTGTGTGGCAAGTTCTTGATGAATTGCACCGCTGTTCCCGTTAAAGTGGTGATGAACATTGTGTAGAGGGTGGGAGACGTGTGCCCACAGACTCTCATTTTGGCCTCGTAGTTTGTTACATGGTTAAACAAGTCTGTGAGGCCGTCATATCCGGGTAGGTTAGGGGGGAGTCCAAGGAGAACTTTCTTCGCCTTTTCTTTAATCTCCCGGGTGAAGGGACAGGTCGATACCTACTGCTTTGGCATTAGCCCCCGATTAGCCAATATTTTTTCGAAGGAATCGATCTTCCTTTTATATTCCTCCAGTTTCCTCCGCTCGGGCCGTTCGAACAACCGGGAGCAGGCTTGCCTATTTTGGATGGAACGTTTTGGCGATCAGTCTCGAGACTCAACTGTCCGGGAGTAGTGGTATGTAGGAGAGCAGGGGCATTCTTGTTAGGTACCAATCTGAATAGCCCAGTCGTCCTCCATGATGCATTTACCCTTTGGCTTCTCAATCTCGAGAGTAATGTTGTGCTGGTCTTAGAGCAATTTGGCTAGTCTCTTGCTTTTGGGGGACCTGAGGAGATCTTGAGCATCTTGGTGCCTTTGACCTCCCTCGTCCGTTTCTAGTAGCATCTCCTTTGTGCCCGAGAGCGGTGTTGGGAGTCGGCCGCGGTAGTCTCAGTGATGTTTTCCCCATAGTTGTCTTGAATGTCATCAAACTGCCTGTCCAAGGGTTCAAGAATCATCGTATGCGTTCTTCCGGTGCCCTGCATACCTTGGGGGCTGGGTGCGGGGTTTGCGCTACTCTGGTGGGCAGACATGTGTGCTAAAAGGGTTTAATATGGAGATCGGTCGTGTAGGACAAAGATAGCCCTCCTTCTAGCGCCAATTGTTTGGACCAACCCAACCGTTGACCAAGTCCAAACTTCATTTCCAGCTGGGCACACGATGGCAAAAGTAGGTTCGCCTGAAACACGGGCAACACGAGGGGTTTGTTTCCTCATTCCCCTCTCCGATGCTTAAGTTAGCGGTGAGATTAAGGTGATAATCTGAGTATTAAGATGGAGAGGGAGAGGTATACCGGGAGTTTTTGTGAGTATATTTTAGCAAAGTTTTGGCTCTTTTTTGTGTTTAGAGCAGGATCCCCTCATTTGTGCAAATGAGCCTGTTTTTGCAGACTTGGCTTTCACCCGCGGCCCGATAAAGTAGGCATGGTGCGCCTTACTTGAGTTGACAATGCTATCGGGGTTATGCGGCTGATTGGACGCTGCCTTGGAACTTGTTTATGGCCTTTGGGCCGCTGGACTCGAACCAGGTTGAGTCAGGTCCAATCGATAAGATGCATTGGGCCCGCTAGCAGGGAAGGCCTAGGCCCAAGGTGCATAATTTGAAAGTCCTCAGCAGTGTTGGTCCGGACGGACAGAAACAAGTGTCAGCTGCTTCCAGGGCTGAGGTCCGAGCTCCGGAGATGGGTGCCAGCTCCTTCCGGGGGCCAAGGACCGGGCTTGATCCTTCTTTGGGCGAGATGAATAACCGAGTCTCGATAGTGGCCGATCGTATGAAGTGTCACATGGGATGCCACGTTGCCCTGATTAGGACTAAGGTGAAAACCCTAACCCTAATTTGGAACGATCCCCATCACGTATCAATATTTGCTAGATTCATCGTGAAAAGTCCTTTTAGCCTAAATACTAATATTCTAATTGTTGTAGCAGCTAAATTAAGCACTAGATTCTAATAAGCATGAATAAAAAAATCCAAAAACTTATCACCTTTTCTTAAATAGTGGTTTGTTCAACTATGGCAAATGTTTGGGCATCTATTTCCAATGTATGTTAATATTTCGTTTAGAGTCTGATGTTAATCCCTTATATCAACCTCTAAACAAAGGTAGACCTGAATTGTAGAGTTCAAATTGGTTCTTAGGGTCGATTATCAGATTGCTTCTTAGGGGCAATAATTATCAGATTGTTTCTTTGTCTAAAATGGTCGATTGTAGAGTTCAAATTGCTTTTTAGGGTCTTTTTTTTCAAGTTAAAAACAATGTTAACTGGAAAGGGCTCTAGGGTGCTTCTAATTGGGAAACATGAAGTCTAGAGTGATATTTTCCATTTAAGATATCTAGTGTGTATCATGTATTTTACTCAAAAGTCTGGGGTGCAAATTAGACTTTTGTCAAACAAAATTAAGAGATGAAAAAATATTTTTTTTGAAAAAAAAAACAATATATTATAAATGAGACATTATTCTATTATGGAATGATTAAATTAAAGTATGTGGCGACTACTTCAAAAAATTCAGTTAACCAAACAATTGAAATTAGAGCTTGAACTTCAATATTGTCACAAACGTTTAGTTAGACATAAAACCCTAACCTGATTTATTTCACTAACCTGACAAACGTTTAGTTAACCAAACAACTGAAATTAGAGCTTTCACTTCCATAGATCTGGAAGGCAGAAATTAAGAAAGCAATAATTCTTGTCAATTAATCACATAAAACCCTAACCTGATTTATTTCACTAACCTAGCTGTCGCTGTGTCATAAACACAAACCATGTACATAACATGTCACAGCAGTGTTACTAACATCCAGTACGCAAAACAAGAAACAGAAAAATATATATTTAATCCCATTTATTTTAAAGCAAACAGTAAATTTACTATAGTAGGTACCTAACCCATATTGGCATATGATTTTGACTAGTACTTCCTTACTACACATATGGGACCTTGGCAGACACATATGTATGATATAGCATTATTATAAAGTGGATTTGGATTTTGTGAAGTCATGAATTTATCATTATCCATATTATATGTAGACATTGCATCCCCATATATAGCACAGAGAATTGTGCGTAGACAACTCTTCTCTTAATGATGCAACATTGGCTTAGACTCGTATATTATAATTCAAAACTTCACCGAATCAGGATCCTGGCAAACATGCTAGCCTAAGTTCTCCCCGCGGTCCAAGGCACACGAGAGCCAGCAGAAATAACTGGAATGGTTGGCGCGGTTGCACGTGGACTGGATGCTATATTTGTAACTGGATTATTGACAAAGAGACGGTCCACAGGCGAGGGATTTGCTAATCTTCTTGAGGCTCCACTGGACACCCGCTCTCTATCAGTAAGACGACTCACAGCAGCTTCAGGGTGATGGTTAGAATTATAAGAGGTATTAACCTTCTCGCGGGAGCGATTCTCCATTTTATTTTTTTTTCTAGCTCAAGAGATGGAAAGATCCCTAGAAATGTGGCCTTATTACCTGTGACTAAATGTTTGATATGGGTTGCTGTTTATATAGATAAACAAAGACACCAGTGATGAAATATATTCTCCGCAATATCTTTTAGAGGAGGACAAGTTGGGCTTATATTATTTGATTAATAATCATTATGTTATAATACCAAATATTCTTCTTACTATGTATACATACTTATGAATTGAGTAACACCACATCAGGCTCATGACTTAAATTTGTTCAAACACCACACCTAAAATCAATTGATCACAAGTAGAGATGCCTTTCAAATATATTAAGAAAGTTAACAATATAGATGTACCCCCTTAATGAATGCTTAGAATTTCCGAAAATTAACCTTAACATGATCATTTGGTCACAAGTAAAGAAGTCTTTCAAGTATATTAAGCAAATCAAAATGCAACAATATCTCAACACACTTCATACATTTTTCCTTTCTAACCATATCAGAGCTTATCAGGAAATGTAATTAATATAAATATAAATAACAAAATAATACCTAAGGAAGTCTCCCCTAGCAAGTGGATAGGTTTTCCCAAACTGTAATTAATCCAGTGTAATATGTGAACGATCTATACTGCATGTTTGGGGCAAATGAAGGTGGAAAAAGTTCAATCTTCAGTACCATGTTAAAACATCACATTTAAAAACAATTTATCACAAGTAGAGAGACCTCTCAAACATATTAAACGAGTCATAATGTTTAGAATACATAATGTAAGACTATATCTAAATAATATTGAAACTTCCATTAAATAATTTTCAGGGATAAAAATCTATCACGAAATTAGTAACGTCATGATGTTTTATTTTTCTATTGCGTAATAAGAGACGAAAATTAAATAACAACACAAAACAATCACATTTTAAAGAGGACATATACCCATTAAGCTGCATGTGGATAGAGTCGGATAACACTGCTGATTCTTTGCTTTGCTTTGTACGAAGTGACATTTTAATTCTCTAATTAATTACAATCAGAGAAATAATTGTTTTCGTATACGCCTTTGTCTCTTGGGTCAAGAATCAACTGTCTCATCTTGTTCCCAGATTCTCAAATCTTGATAGTTTGCGTAGCATTAAAACTCTATCCAGCTTCAATTATTTCTCAACCTCACTTTTTCGAGATGGAGTTTAGGGTTAAAGATTGCCCAGCACCTAGAGCCTATATATAGGCACTTCCGTAGTGCTCCATATTAATGGCAGACATGGAAGCTAATTCTTCTGTATATGTGTTTAAATACTATTACTATATATTAGGTTTTCTTTAGTTTCTAATCCAGGTGGTGTGACTACCCCTTGGCTAAGATTTTGACAACATGATATATGTATATTGATTCTCAATCATGTTTAGACAGAACATAGAATCGATTTTTTCGCCAACTTAGTTTTTAAACACTGGGGGTTTTTCTTTTTTTTTTTTTTTTGCACAGTAAATTGTTCAATTGAACCTTAACCTCGAGTTGAGTTGATTGACTAACGACAATTCAGGTTAAAACGAGTTTTTCAGAAGGAAGAAAAAACTTCATGAGATTTTAAGAGGCACAACTTTGAGTTTTATGCCTTCCCCTCCAATTCCCTCCTTCAAGAGAATTTAATATGAGAAAGGATTATCAGAAATTGTAACAAATACCAAAGTATTTTCAAGATAAAACATTTAACTTCATTAAATTTACACAAATGGAATGGTTCCTCATATTTTGGATCTGCTAGGTTTAATTTTTGCCAAGAATTGTTTAACTTTTCCTTTTTACCTTATACACAGGCATAAAAATAAATAATTAGATTAATGAATATCGATTAGGGAGCTTGCTCAATTGTTTCATGATTCTATTCTTCCACTTTTACTATTGCAGCACTAAAGCAAAGAGCCAGTAGCTATATTTGAACACGTCCAATTTGCACCCTAAAGGAACCAAGGATAATAATAGAAAATAGTATGAAAGATAGAGAGTAACTTAAGGGAACAAGATATATAGGGTTTCCAAAGAATAACAATCACCAAAAAAACAACAGCGTTCTCTATAACCTGAATTGAAGTATACTACAAGAAAAAAAAAAGAAAAGGAATCAACGGAAAGACCATCGCCAACAACAAATGTGTCAAGAGCGACGGAAATTCCATCACATATCTGTCATAAAAAATAAATTCTCTAATTTTTCCATCGCTGAAAGCGTTGTGGCGGTTTATTAGTGATGGTTCTGATAAATAGTATAATTTCGCTCTCGTTGGCGACAGAAAGTTCTGTCGCTCCTAGACAATGTCCATCTCTACTTTAAATTTAATCTGTAAAAATAATAAATTCAATTTAATTCTTCTATTTTATCCCAGTTTTCTTCAAATCCATTTGCATAACAAATTTAGATAAAACAAACACTAATCTTTGAATATAAAAATCAAACTCAATTGTCAAATAACTATTTAATATTTAAATATAAAAAAATACTCAGTTTACAATAAGTTACAAGTGTAACACATAATTTGTCTTAAACATCTAGTGTCCATGTAGTTATAACACAAGATAAATTAGTATCCGCCTCAATTATTTTGCCCCTATTAAAACTATCAAGATTACCCTCGTATCCGAACTGAAAGCATCCCATCAAAGGTATCGGTTAAATGATCAACTCCAGAGATACCCTACAAAACAAGTAATTTTAAATCACCCCGCATGATGAAAATAATCATATAAAAGTGATTCTTGATTTCCAGTGTGATGCAATTGCAATCAACAATCTTATGAAAAATAAGAAATTTACTTCCCTCAAATGAGAAAATTTATGTTTTAAGCGAGTTGGTCAAAACATAGAAATATTCTTGAGACATGAAATTTCAACTAGTGAAAGTAGATGAGAAATGGAAAAGAAGCATAATTTCTTACCCTGTGTTGGGACTAACCAGACCGTTGACCAAGTTCAAACTTCACTTCCAACTGGGCACACGTTGGCAAAAATAGGTTCACCTGAAACACGAGCAGCACGAGAGGTTTGTTTCCTTGTTCTCCTCTCTGATGCTTAAGTTAGTGGAGATTAAGGTAGTAATCTGAATATTAAGATGGAGAGGATGAGGTTTACCACAAGTTTGAGAGTGTATTTTTGCAGAGTTTTGGCTCTTTTTGTGTTGAGAGTGGATCCCCTATTTGTGCAAATGAAGTGGTATTTGTAGAATTTAAATTAGCCCGCAGCCCGATAAAGTAGGCATGGCGTGCCTTACTTGAGTTGACATGGCTGTCAAGGTTAAGCGGCTGATTAGACGCTGCCTTAGAACTTGTTTTATGGCCTTTGGGCCACTAGACCTGGATTGGGTCTGCTAGCTGAGAGGGCCTGGGCCCAAGGCGTACAGTTCGAAAGTCCTCGGCGGCGTTGGTCTGGCCGGACAGAGATGGATGTCAACTCTTTCCGGGGGCCGAGAGTTGGGCTCGGTTCTTCTTTGAACGAGGCGAATCTCCAAGTTATGAGAATGGTCGATCGTAAGAGTTGCCACGTTGGATGCCATGTTTCCCTAATTAGGACTAAGGTGAAAATCCTAATTCTAATTTTAGACAATCTCCATCACCCTGATATTTCCCAATAGGTTCAAGCAACACAAGGTTACAAGTTTTTAGTTCTACAGAGGCACCTGTCTCCTCCCCTCCTCTATTATGTCACGCACACTTGTACAAATACTCCATTTAAATAATTTCTCAGTTTATTATACAACGAAGCAGAAAAATTCTTATACATTGCCTTGGTTCAGAATAAATGAACAAACAACAATATCTTTTTAAGTAAACAAGCACATATATGTGAGGAAAAAAGAAAAAAAAAGGTAGTCGCTACAACAGTTAGAAATGGTAAGAGTTGCATATACATATAGCTCAGTTTCTAATGCTAACATTTTAAGAAAAGTTTACCTGAAACCAACACAAATATATCCCTTTACTTGCTCATTCATAGGGGCCAGAAACAGGGAAACATGGCGGTCGGGCGAAGAGAAGGATGTATCAATTGCAGAACATAAAACAATTCGAACAATAAAAAAGTTGGTGTGATGAATTAATTCAGAAACCTTTTCTTCCTTAAATTTAATACTTCTTTATAACTGTTCAACTATAGTACCAACTTGAGTGTTAAACTTGATAAGTGTAACATGCTATCTTTATTTAACTCTGGAATTCCTTGAACCTAAGTGTTAGGGTTCGAACCCAAATTTAAGGTTAGACCCTGTGGACCATTCTGAAGATGTTGTCGAACCCTAGTAGGGTTCTAGAAGGCAACCGATTAGGATATTGGAGCATATACCCCCACAATCCTGGTCCTTATATCTCCGAATAACCATTCCCAAAGGGATTAGGGTTGATGAGATTACTTCAGGAAGGAATCTCCACCCAAAAATCATAGATGAGGAATCATGTATCACATGTAACTATCTCAAGAGATGTATTATATAAACCCTATTTTGTTCATGCATTATAAGTATTACAAAACATATACAACAACTGATATACTCGAAATTTTAATTTTGTTATTGTATCTGTTAGTGATTATAGAATTACTAAATAAGTTATAACCAATAAGCGCTCAACCCTAGCGGTATCTTGTTGGCTTAATTTGAAACGTACAGTGACCACTTATTAGTGGCCACTATTAGGTCCCCACTGATATGAATAAGATGAAATATTGAAATCACCTGAAAACATGGAGTGGAGAGGTAGTTGAGATATTTTTGCCTATATATAATGAGGTTTAGTTATATGGTAAAATACAGTCGGGATCCCTCTTGACGCCAAATCATCTGTTCTATGATCCGCTGATTTTGTTTCTTCATACTTTTCATAGGGTTAAAGATAAGGTTTCATATCCCTGAACGTTATAGAAAGCGTCCTAGGCGGAAAGAAATAGAAGATAAAAATACATTAATTACCAATAATTGTCGGATTCCATCATTAAATTAATTCTAGTCCATCATCATCGTCATTCATGCATCGTCGTCCCATCGATCATCGTTGTCTTTGCCTGTATCAATGTCGATGAATCTTCAAAGTCGGCATCTTGAATTGTTGATCACCTGAAAGATGTACGCTCTTCTGAGTCTTCATATTAGGACGCGACCTTCATTTGACTTTCAAAATCTGGTATCCTGGATCCTGTGTTTGTTTTGATTCTGTGTTATTGTTTATCGGGCTTTTTTTATTGTACAAGAGACGCCGTACAATCGTTTGCCAACGTCACAGACCCAGTTCAGAAAAAAGTAACCTAGCACGACTAGAGATATTACATTTGATCGAGCCACTAATTTTGACTCATATATGTCAATAAGTTTATTTATAATTTAAAAAAAGCTTAGTAATAATAAATAATGAATATAATGTGTTTATTTTAGCTTTAAAACAAATCTAGTATAATTGATAATTTTATATCTACAACATTTTTTATATTTCTAATAATTTACAAGTATAAAAAATTAAAGAATCTAAAAGAAAAAAATATACTATATATGAAGACTTCACAAACGGTCACATAAATAAAAATTATGAAGTGTAAAACAGTCAATTTCATTCGTCTTTATTGTAAAAGGCACAAATAAAAAAGTTATAAAAACAAAAAACTGAAAATTAAAAAAATTATGTAACGTAATCCCGTAATTCTACCCAGAAAAAAAAAAAAAAAAAAAAAAAAAAAAAAAAAAAGGGGGGGTGGGGGGGGGG
>JAUMHB010078661.1:0-12340 GCA_032359685.1 Pittosporum tobira | reverse complement strand
AAACATGTATATATACTTTGATTGACAATTTAGTAGCCCTAATAATACAACTAATATTGCTTTAATTACCTCTAAATTACGCTTATTTATAGTATGTAAATGAGTTCACTCAATATTGAGAACTGATACGCGAATCCACCACGAATCGATTCGTAAGAACTAATTTGCGGTTCGCTTAATGACCTAGAGAAGCCGGTAACCCTGAATCAGGCAAAATAGTGCTAGTTTGAGAAAAGTTTGTTCTTACAGCAACTGTTTTTAAGACCTGTGATTTTGTTATGATACTTTATAATTGGCGAGAAAACATCAGCAGTTGGATGTTGGAATTTTTTTGATGACATATTTTGTGTTTTTCGAGTTTCATTTAATCAGTTCATTCTTCTTGAGTTTCATCAATGGAATTCATGTCCGGTATATACTATGTCTCGTGTATAAGTGACATGATGCGAATTCTGTTGAATTATTTTACCTTACTGATGTCACATGCGATGATTAGTAGTTGGTTTTTAGTTAAGTAAGCTGCATTTAAAGTAAGTTACATGCAACTGAAAAAGTTTCACGTTCATAGCCATGGAGGTTTTTGGTGTCTGTCTAAATAGCCACAGTATTTACTAGATATTTCGGCTTATATTTTTAAATATTTTTAAAAAATAAAAAATTAAATTAGCCCTTTCTGTTTTAGTGGAGTTTGAGTTGTAATAATTATTAATAATTATTTTTATTTTAAAAATGTGACACAGTTTTACAGGAAAACATTTTATATGTAAATTTATAAACGTTGATTTAACCCTAATGTTGAAAGAAATTTAAACGATGTAAACATAACAAATACTAGTATACAAAGTTTAACTCACTTAAAATGAAAGAAATGTGTTTGTGTGTGTGTGAATCTAATACAAAAGTCATAAATACCTTAATTAACTTCTACACTTAGTTTATGAGTAATCAAATTAACATGAAAAAGGAAAACGAGGGGAAGCATAAGTTTTCTGTGTCCAGTTTCGTTATTTATGAGTTTTTAGATAATAGAATTGACGGAAATTAATAAAAAAAAAATTAATCACTTCTCTTATCAAGTTTTCTAACCAAAATTTACAAAATTCGGATAGCAAAAAAAAAAAAAAAGGAAACATAAGTAAGCATAAATAATAAACCAAAAATATTTACAGAATTATTATTTCTACATTTTTGTAGCTAGTCGTATGAGTAAATAATTAATTCCACATTTTTGTAGCTAGTCGTATGAGTAAATAATTAATGCTCCTTCATTTCTTCAAAAAAAATAATCGAAAAATAATTTAATAATTTTCCGCAGCCGGGAGTTGAACCCGGAATCAAGTAATATTGTTTGATTTGACTGTGCTACTGCGGAAGTTTCTGTTCCATTTCGACAATAAATTATATATATCGTGATTGTTCTTGGTTCCAAAATAAATAAACTGCTTCTTTGTGACGGGGTTGGGTTTGAAGAAAACAGTCCGAAAAATGGCAGCAGGATTAAGACTATTCACAGAGAGAACCGGCGAAGGCGCCGGAGAACCAGTCCTGGACTTCAATAACGGCGAGGAACTTTTGCACGTACAGTCCGCCGTCTCCGTCGTCCTCGGCAATCGTTCCCCTGAAACTCCCGGCACTCTTTACATCTCCTCCAAGTACAGCCACTGTCCTCACTCTCTATATATACATATAAATGTAATTTGCTGATAATTTAATTTGATGTCTGAACAATTAATTAATTTGGTTAGGCAAGTGTTGTGGTTGAGTGACTCGGACAGGTCCAAAGGTTACGCTGTTGATTTTGTGTCCATATCGCTTCATGCTGCCTCCCGAGACCCCGAGGCTTACCCTTCTCCTTGCATTTATGCTCAGGTATGATATGATCTCTAATTTGGATTTTAAGGCTTCTTTTGCTAAATTTTGAAGTTGGAAATAGCAATTTAGCTCATTCGTAGAACTTATTTTATATAATAAAATAAATTAAACTCGGGAGTTTTAACTTTTATACTTGTAACCAGAGAACAAGCAGACCTTAATATGGGTTTCTGGACTTATCCACTGTCTTGGTCACTCTGCTAATATGGCAGGGCAAAAGGAGTTTTTGGGAGCTTAAGTTTTATATATTTCCCAAGTTCCTAGATAGCATTGTGTATCAAAATTTAGTTTTTATTGAATTTTTTAGCATTTCACCATGAATTATTATTTAATATGTGTATATATAACTACATGTATTAAAATTTAATATAATGTTTACATTTGTGTTGAATTCCCCTATCCTCATTTATCAGTATATGCTGAACCGCCAAATCCTAGTGTGATCCTGAATCTTTGCTTTGTAGTTTCCACTTCCAGAGGAAGATATGGGAGCTTAAGCTGAATTCAATTACATAATTGAAAGAAAATGGAGCTTATTTTTGTATATCTTGCCAGGCAGTTCTGAGAGGCTCCATTTTTTGGTTGTTTAGGAATGTTCTTGTGTTTGTGAACTAAATTCTCTGGTCATAGCCTGATACAGTGCAATCTTGGTTACTATCTGTTATTTTGTTTTGCTACTTGTTATGGGTGGATGGAGTTTTATAGACTGTTTTTTTTTTCTTTGAAGATCGAGACAGGAGATGAGGATGATGAATCAGGAAGCTCAGACTCAGATTATAATGACACATTGGACTTATCAAAAATCACTGAGATGAGACTTGTGCCATCAGATCCAACTCAATGTATTCATTGTTTCAACTACTTTAGATGTCCATAAAATGCTTTCATTTCTCTTTGCTGCTGTATTATGTTTTTGGTGGTAAAGGATGCTCCATAATGTTTCTTTTCTGTTTTGACTTCTCTTGTTTCCAGTGGACACTCTATTTGATTTATTTTGTGAATGTGCTGAGTTAAATCCGGAACCTATTGAAGGTGAGCATTGTTCTTCCAGACTAAGAATTTTATGTTGTCAGTAGTGTATAGGTTATAGCTTATATATTGTTTAACCAGTTTTACACATTTGTTGTAATGCTTGTTCAGAGGAGGAAGAGCATAATTGGATTTTCAGTGCTGATCAGATGGAAACCGACGGTGGTATAGGTTTGATCAGATCCCTTGGTGCTTCTTGAATTTTTTTTTCCTTATTATGTTGTTAACTCTTTCCTACTTTTTTGGTATTTCTAGAGATTGACGACTCCGAATGGAATGCCTCTCTAACACCAACGAACTCAATTTGTTTTTCAAATGGGGATCATGACTTGGCACATACAATGCTTCAGGTAATATATGTAGTAGATGTCCATTATTGCTTTATGATGCTTGTAGCCTTGAAGCTCCTTAAATAGTTGTCGGATTATTATGGTTGTTCTTACAATACTCATGTTCGCTCTTTGGATCAATTTTTAAGTCTGTGGAATGCCCATTTGGATCAGATAATTTTTATGTTGTTGACTTAGTAAAGTCAGAATTGTCATTTTAGGTAGGGCTGATAGATGTACTGACGACTAAGAGGCATAAGTAGAATATTCGCTTTATATTAATTAATTATACAAATTATACCTAATTATGTTAAATTGGGAGGAGGTTTGAGTTGGGAGCTTTGAGAAAACAATTAGTAATATTTAAAAGGATGAATTGGAGATAAGGAAAGAAATTAGTAGAAAAGTTTAAAATGTTCACCAATAAATATGCATAGATGCTGAATAGTTGACTTGCATAATTTCCAAAATTGATTTTGCCACATATCATAGCTAAGTAAATATTTCCATGTTTAGCAGAAAGTACATGATGGATTATTTTTAACTTAAAAATGGATCAATTGTCAAATCTTGCTTTCAATAAATTTGTTTTCAGTGGTTTGTGGAAAAGTAGTAGGGTTACTAAGGGGTAATAGGAGCTTATTGTGACTGTCTTTTGTGTTTTTATACTTGAAAGAGCAGTGTAACACCATATCCCCATTCATGATGCCATGTCACACAATAGGCACTGCCTAAAATAAATATGTACATAAACGTAGACAAAAACAGAGTGAGATCAAGGTAGCCATGTTCCTTTCTTGTATTACTACTTATAGAAATCCTATAATGAGAATATTCTTTTAAGTCAATACTTAAAATTTGCTCTGGGACAAAGTTTAGGGAGAGAATAAGTGGACTCCCAAATTATAAGTCATTTACACACTCCTTTTAAGTTTGCAAAGCTAAGCAAATGAGGAGTCTACAAACTTTTATGATATGTAGAGTTATGTTATTCACATTATAAGTGTGTTGGCCTTTTGAGAATGCAAACACATTGGGGCATCCCCAAATTGAAAGCATCACGTGTATTTTGGGACAGAGGGAGTACATATTACTATCTCTGTTCCAAAATTAGAGATAGTTGTTCCTTTTTGGTATGTTCCACAATTAGAGACAGGTTTCTATTTTAGCAAGATCAAATATCATGATATTCCACAATTTTTTTAGGGATGCATAAGATTTCATCTATAATGACTATCAAATGATAAATTAGGACTATCATAGTGTTTTATGGTACTAAACTAGAAGTTTATCTCTAATTTTGGAACATACCAAAAGAGAATAACTATCTCTAGTTTTGATACGGACGTAGTAATAACTAATAAATTTGCAAAGCAAAGCAAAGCAAATTAGGAGTCCACAAACTTTCTACTATATGTAGTGTTAAAAATTTTTATATTTATAATATTCTTATATTTGTTTTTAGTATTAATTAATTAGGTTTCTTAGTTTCCAAGTTTGATCCGTAGTAGGTTACTTGGCATATAGCTAACCTAGCTTGGTCCATAAGTTAGTACACCTATATAAGGCTCTATGTATTTTCCTAATTCTCAAGTTATATCTAATAATATTTGTGCTTCATCGTTCAATATATAGCTTCCTTTGATTTATTATTGTTATTTTTATAGTTTATATATATCTCTATATATAAACCAAGATGGTAGCAGAGCTTCGTTCAAAACCCTAATCATTGTGATTGTTGTTTTCACTCACCACACACAGGCTGCACTTTCTTGTAGAACCGTAACACATCGAAACCTTAGAGCTTTTCTGTTTTGCTTAGATTCGGCCGTTATATACTACTTCGATTGACTATATGTTCATACCATAGTAATATTCTCTGAACTACAAATCTGTGGCAACAAAGATCTTCCAAATCGGAGTTGTAACACTCCGACTCGCGCTGCCGAAAGAAGCTGAGACTGATCCTACGCACCTGCTGCTGTTGAGTCGTTTTTAAGTTAAGCCAGAGCCACTGACGTCATCTTCCATGCAGATTTGACATCATTGGTTCAATTTGTCTGATTTTCAAGTCTTGACCGGTTCCTAAGGTTTTGAGGCGTGCTCTATCCGTTTTTGAGGTATGTTTTATCTAATTCTGATCCTAAAGTGCCATAATAATAAATTATTGCTATTTTTCACTTAGAAATTGCTATATTTTACGAATCTTTGCAATAATTATGGATAAAATTGATCAAGGGTCACCTATTAACATTATTTTAAGTGGTATAAACTACGTGTTTTGGTCTCAAGCAATGCGTAATTTCCTTAAGGGCAAGAAAGTTTGGCGATACGTCATTGGTGATATTAAAATTCCTATAAAGATAAAGAAAAATGGTGAAGATAATAAGAAATTTCAGGAGCATCTTGAAGAGTGGGATCATAAAAATCATCAGGCCATCACTTGGTTTCATAATTCATCAGTGTCATCAATTAATTTGCAGTTTGGGCGTTATGAAACTGCAAAAGAAGTATGGGATCTTCTGGCTTCACCTTACACCACAGCTGACCTTGCCCATAAATATCAGATCATGGGTGCCTTGGCAGGGTTAAAACAAAGTCCGGGTCAATATATTACAGATTTTCACACGCAAATGGAATCGTTGTGGGACCAATTGGCTTTGTCAGAGCCTACTTGGAAAAATGCTTAGGATTTTGCCAGCTACAAGGCTTATCGAAACAAACAATGTCTCATACAATTCCTTATAACTCTTAATCAAATGTTTGAACCTGTCAGAGTTTCATTATTGTATCGTATTCCCTTGCCATCCATTCAGAGTGCAGTTTCGGAGTTAATCTCTAAAGACACTCAAAGTCAGTTCAAATGTATTTTAGACAGAGTCAGTCACGGTCATTCGTCCTCAATCTTCTAGACCAAATCGTCCGCAATCTTATGAGTGTCATTATTGCCGCAAGCCAAGTCACTACACTCAGAATTATCCCGAGGTAAATCGTATAAAATGCATTTATTGTCACGAATTTGATTACAAAATTAGAGATTGTCCAAAATTGCCCAAAGTTTTTACTCCTAATTCTTGGAAAAGTCTGAAAGTTGTCATGTTGCTGGTGTTACTAGTGATAATGGTATTGACAATATGGATGTCGATGATATCCGTTTGTCTCGTAATGGTGATGATGCAGTTGCATTGTTCACTCTTGCCGGGTTTTATTCTACTGTGCTTACTTCAGATATATCCAAATGTTCGTGGGATATACCATAGCTCCCACTTGATATTGTCGTGATATTGCCGTGGATATTGTCGTGATATTTTTATGAAAATTGTTTTGGTTAAGTTTATTATGTAACAAGCTAAAAGTCTTTTTATAAGACTTTTAACTTGAGGGGGATGTTAAAAAATATTATATTTATAATATTCTTATATTTATTTTTAGTATTAATTGATTAGGTTTTTTAGTTTCCAAGTTGGATCCGTAGTAGGTTACTTGGCCCATAGCTAACCCAGCTTTGTCCATAAGTTAGTATGCCTATATAAGGTTCTATGTATTTCCCTAATTCTCAAGTTATATCTAATAATATTTGTGCTTCATCGTTCAATATATAGCTTCTTCTGATTTATTATTATTATTTTTATAGTTTATATGTATCTCTATATGTAAACCAAGATGTAGAAGGGTGACTGTTATTTACAGGATTTGGCTTCTGAAGCAGCTTTTTGTTACTTTATTTTATAGTTATAATTAGTTATCTATTTTAAAACTTTCATAGCTTCATGTGTAATCTTAAAATGATTGTGAGTTTTGGTGGAACTGATGTTGTTTATCATACTTGCTGCAGCTTCAAATTAATGATCAGCGGTTTGAGGATGCTGAAGATATGGAGGGTGATGATGCTAACCGCGGCCATAATTGACAATTATTTCTTGCAGCATCTTTGACATATGTGATAATTGTTCATGCGAAAATCTTGCTGTATCTATGAGCAAATGATGGGTTTATCACTAATCAGAGTTGTTCTATTAACTTAGGGAATTGATATTTCTACCAAGAAAATTAATATTTTCACGCGTTGGTCTAATATTTTTTTTAAGTATTACAAACTTGTAACTTGAGCATCAAATATGATAATTTCATTGGTGGAAATATCTAACTTCCTTTATTTAATACTATGTTACTCGTATTGTAACTGTAAATTTCTTTTGTGCAACTCGCCAAGTCTCCTATTGGTATCCGTGTATGCGTATGCTGGATATTGAATGTAAAACACAAGTTTGCGTAATTGACTTCTTCTAGAAATGAACCTGGCTAGCTTAGTATGAATAAAAGATGCTCCGTAAAACTGTAAACGTTTGTGGTGGTGCTGCAGTATTGTGTTTGTTTGGCACAATTTATTTTTATTTGTTAATTAAAATGTGTCTTAAAAAAAATTTATTAATTAATTTTTTAAAATAAGTTGATAATATTATTATATTTAATTTCTAATTTTTTTAAAATAAATAATAATTTTAAGATAGTTGATTTTAAAAAATAAATTATAATTAGTTTAAATAATAAGTACCAAACAATTTAGTCTACATGATTTATATATATGAAAAGTAAATTGTAAAAACATAAATGCATATGGATATTTAATTGCGTGGAAGCAGTTCCACTTATAAATGTTGCAAATAATTAACATGAATCATTTGTTCATAACATTTGAGTAAATAATGGAACTGCTGCATAGCACACATAAAGAAAATGAAACAGAGGTGCATATTTGTTGGCAAAGGAATCAGATAAGATTTAATCCGTTATTTTATAGTTTTTTTTTTTTTTTAATTTATAAGCATCTAATAATCACCCGAGTCTCTTCAAACAGGTCTGATATATGACATTCTTCCCCACCCCGTTTCAGTCATACTCTCGCCATGTCTTGGTGAGAAAGTATCTTTAAATTGAATGCATACACTAATATATATATATATAGATTGGATACAAATGTATATCAATATCTGCATTCTACAATTACCCTTCTAAAATTCACGTTGTGCTGAAATATTACAAACAAAACGAATCGGCATAATATTACTAAGTCTAATTAAGATAAATGATTTAATTAGTTACCTTATTCAAATATAAATGGGATATATGTCGCATGCGGTCATGTTAAAATTTGACATTAAATTGCCATATTCTTATTCTCATTAAGATAAATGATGTTTTATAATTATATAAACTAAGATTTTAATTAAATAAACCAAATCAAGTGATATTGTACAAATGAATAACATCTTCACATATCAAATGTGAAATTTGAACCACAGTTTTAAAAATATTTAAGTAACACGATACAAAGTATTTTTTTGGCTTATAAGGTATATAAAAAGTGGTGATTTTTAATTTTATAAAAAAAAAAATTAAGTGATACTCATTCCATTTTAAGAAAATAATCTCAATTGAATATTTTTTTCACAATTTTGTTGTTTTGTTTGAAGATACTATACGTTAACATAATGTCCTTATTTCATAACAAACATATCATGTCATTATTATAAAAATAAAAATAAAAAAGAGTAAAAAATACCTATTTTTTAAGAATAAATATGAAATAAAATTATATTTTTAAAAATTAAATTATTAGAGAAATTATTTTTGTAAGACATGAATATTTTAATTTAATTGTTATTGATGGGTTGGACTGCCAGGGCTCTTACTGCGCATAATCTTATGCACGCATTTAACTATATATGCCCAAAAGGCAGCCCACAGAGACAATCCGTCGTAGCGACATAGAGTATGACTCACCTTGCAAACAATCAAAAGTCAACATAAACCTAAGCCCAAATAAATAGCGTAAGCCCATCAAGAAAGCCCATTAACTACCTAGACCTAATCGCACGTAAGACATTTGCGGGTGTGTAAAGCCCTAGTGTTGTTAGTTCGAAGCGTCTCGCGGCTCAGATAATCTATTCTCTCTCCCTATCAATCTCTAAGGTAAAAATCTTCTCTGTGCATATTTAGATGTGATGCTTATACATGTTTCCAAGCTGTAATTGTTACAGAAATGGTACCTTCTTCTTTTGGTACAGCAAGAAAAGAAGAAGAAATGGCGTACGCACCACCTGGAAAGGCTGCTAAGCAAGGTTTGGAAGAGCCTCTGGAGCAGATCCATAAGATCCGAATCACTCTCTCCTCCAAGAACGTTAAGAACCTCGAAAAAGGTACTATCTTTCATCAAATCAGATCCCACCTGTGTTCTTTTATGTTGTTTTTTTAACTTATCTATTTAGTGTATAGCTTAAGGATTATCATGATTAATTGTGTATTACTTTTGTATGTGTTGTGTTGAACTCATAACATTTGTATGGATTGATTTTATATTTATTATCATTCTTATGGTACATAGTATATGTTCCAATGGTTGCACAAGAGAAGATTTTGTTAAATCATTTGAATTCACTGTATGTGCAAGGCCTTGTGAGTAACCTCTATATAGTTGCACACGCGAAGATTTTGCCAAATGATTTGAGTTCACTGTGTATGCAAGGCCTTGTGAGTAACCTCTATAGCCATTATTAGTTGAGATGAATTCCAAAACTCTGATTGGATTGACCTTTGTCCATTTTCGTTGAACTAATATTTCTAGTAAATGTACAATATGCTCATTCTTTCAGTACAGTATGAGTACCATCAGAAGTATTTGATGTGAAGAAAAGTTTGTGATTTGTGGTTCCTTTCCTTTTTGTTCACCTTGCAAAATGCTAAACTTTGTTTAGTTTTATTAGTTTTACAATTACTGTTGAGTTATGATACATAGTTTTGTTGCGAATTTTGTTGAGACTAGACACCATGGCAGGGGAAGTATTTAAATATAATATTAACGGCAATTGTCTTTATACAAGTTCCAACTAAGTTTCAGAAGATAAATATTTTCCAATTGCTGATTTGGGTTTCTAATTATTTGGTAAAAAATGTTAGTGTGCGCTGATTTGGTTCGTGGTGCCAAGGAGAAGAGGCTTAGGGTCAAGGGACCTGTCAGGATGCCAACCAAGGTGCTTCACATAACTACCAGGAAATCTCCTTGCGGTGAAGGTATTGACATTATCCCCATCAATTTAAATTTATCCAATTTACAATTCAACTGATTTCAGTACATATTTGGATTTATAAAGTTCACTATTTTTTTTGTGTGAGAATTTCGAACTTGTTTTTCTTTAACTGATGGAAGTCTTCTTTATTTTTTATTTTTTTTAAAAGTATTTTTAGATGGGCAGTTACTTTTTATCTGATGTTTTGAGTTGGTATTCTGTTTGCCTTTTATAGTTGCTCTCTGTAAATCGTGTTCAATTACTCCTGTTGTGATTCATTAAGGAGTAAGGACAATTACTTGGATCTTTTTCTTCTCATTAAATAGTTTTGTCGCATTATTGCATTTATGCTTTCTATCTCTACTTGCTGGTTTGGCCTTTTCTTGTTGCTTATAATTATTAAAATACCATAAGCTTCATCAAGAGCTCTAAGCAATCTCTGCAATTATATCAGGATCTCCCAGTTTCAAAATAAACTCTTCGAAACTGTAAGATCCAAGTGTTTTAATGGTTGATTCTCTATGATCCTAGTACACTTAAAAAAGACGTTACAGCTATATTCTGACATGCAATGAAACTTTCTGGTAACTCGTTGACTTTGAATCTTACAGGAACCAACACATGGGATAGATTCGAGCTTCGCGTCCACAAGCGTGTCATTGACCTTTTCAGCTCCCCAGAAGTTGTTAAGGCAATTACTTCCATCACCATTGAACCTGGTGTTGAGGTTGAGGTTACCATTGCTGATTCTTAAATAATGGAATGATGCCTTGATAAGGTGGTTGGAAGCTTTTTTTTTTTTTTTAATGTCCCTTTGGTGGCTTGGGAATTTCATTTTCGAGTGTCCTAAGTTTATGGACCCAGGGTTTGTACCAAGTTTTATTTATGTAGTGAGAGTTCTACAGCTACAATTTTGGACTTACAAAAGATGTTTTTCAGAATTTGATTTGCACTCAATATTTCAATTTCAAAATTTGTCTGTGGAGTATAATTCTGAGTCCAAAGTACCATGTTATTCATATCACCCCAATTAGGATTTTGGAAACTTTTTTCAAGAACTGTGAGGCTTAAGCTGTGCGTGTCTCGGTTGGAATTCTTACGATCAGGTTCTTTGAGATCACAAAGAGTTGCATGACTAAATAGGAATTGGGAAAAGTATTAAGGGTCTAGTACATTACATGTAATGGTTACATTCAATAGCCTTTCGTATGGATATATAACATTTGAAATATGAACTCCTAACCAACTTTTAAAAAAATCTGAGGTTTTCAATTCTTTGGGTCAAAAAAGTAATAAGCAGAGGTGATTGCTTAACCTTGAAAAGGAATAATCAAACGACAACTATGAGTTTATGACCCAACCAGAATGGAGGGCATTTTTCCCTTCAGTAGTACTCTCGAGGCATTCAGAGGAACCTCCTATATGGACTACCGGACTAGAGAGAAACGATTTAATTGAGACACAGAAAAAAGGCCATATTAACTAGTATAAATTAAATACCTATACTTGTAGAAAATATAATAGATCAAAAACCATGTTAGAATATAGTTCGATTTATGATTAAAAGAGTTTCTATGAAATTTTAGATTTTTTTTTTATTTTCCCGCTCCTTTGCTTATAGTAATTAAGCCTTACCTAAAGCTTGAGAATCAAAAGCATGTACTCCGCATTATATACTCCATTCATTTCATATTAATAGTCATTTTAGCTCAATGCATACAAATTAAGATCAATAATAAATATTAATCCCTTCGTCTTATAAAAAATGGTTTAATTTGAATTTTCTGGTCAAATTAATCATTTTTTGAATCAAATTTACTACTAATCTATACATAAATAGGCGACGAAACTATAATCATTATAAACTACATCAAATGTACTTTTAAATCTAACGTTCGTTTGTTTAAATACCTAAATATAAAAAGTTAATTATTAATTTGAAATTTAGTCAATTTGACCAAAAAAATCAAACAAAACCACTTTTTATGGGACAGATGGAGTAGTATTCAATTCCAATTTTATCCCTTATTGAAAATTGTGAGC
>JAUMHB010078639.1:0-12342 GCA_032359685.1 Pittosporum tobira | reverse complement strand
CCTTACTGCGTTTCACAAAACGATACATCAAACTTCAGTTTTTGTCTAAGAACATCACCAACGTTTATCTATTTATTATCCTCTTAATATTTTTTTATATTTGAATAATCAATGTTAATTATAAATTATTTTTCAATCAATTTATTCAATACATATTATGATCAATGTAAATTAACTTTGCTGCTGTACGAAAAATATTTCACATAATAACATACATTAATTTAAATGGTGATCTTTGGCGAACGATTACACAATCAGCATAGACGTATCGATTTTCCATCACTTTCCTAAATATATCCACATACTTGTCATTGATTATTCTACGTGGCAAACTTTTTGATTGAGGTGGATAAGTGCATGTTATTATTACTCAACTTCGTCTTATGGGATGGATAAATGATTACATCACATTACATATGAAGTTAGACTCGAAACCGTTTGTGCGTGTTGGATTTGATTTGCTAAATTTAGAGAGCCATGCATGCTACGTTGCAAACCTTGGAAAGTCGTGGACAATTTCTCAAGCTCTAGTAATCAAGACGTCATTTATGTTTTGGTCCTCAATTTTCATTTGACGGTTTAGTACTCGTGTTAACAGCGTTTAAAAATTATATATTCAAATAAAAAAAAAAAATCATATTTAGTAGACTAAATTTAAGTTCAAAAAATAATTCACAACTTAAATACAAATTCAATAAAAATTTGAAACTGAATTTAAATAACAAATTACAATCTGGTGAGTTTGAAACGTTCCTATATCGAACAAGGCTTTAATCTAACCCACTCGTCTCAACAAAAGAGTAAAAATCCCAAAAAAAATAAAAAAATTGCAATTTACATGGATGAAAACTTCACCACTAGTGATTTGAAAACCACAACTTCACAGTTTGATCTTAAGTTCCATAACGCCTCCTTTTAAATGTTTTGGTTTAACGCCGTTATTTTTCGTTCTTAAAGACTAATTTATCCTTTATACATATTTAACATATAAAAACGTACCTGTATATATAGATTGACACTTCACTACTTGTGGTATGAAAACGATAACTTCTCTAGCTACCTTTGGTTTTGACATCTAGTTCCATATTTGCCTCTTATTAAAACTATATATAAAACAACAATTCGGTGATTTTGCTTTATTTTATTTTTATTATAATTGTCAAATTGTTTTTAGTGATGAACTTCTTCTAGTATTGCTCGAGATGCACGAATAAGTTATTTTAAAAATTGTTTTACTTAATATGATCATTATTAATTAAATTTTGTAAGATGTACATCCATCCTACAACTATTACGTCTGGTACGTACGCATCTCCTTATTAAATAAAAAAAAAATAAAAAATAAAATTGAAGTCATTGAATTAGTTTCTAGTTTCAGATATCTATACATAAAATCTATGACTTACAAATTTAGACGAAACGATAATACTTAGTGTCACTTATATTATACTTAATTAATTTCATCTTACAATATTTATTCCATGCATCATATACAGACAAAGCCTATTGGTTGATCACTAGGATAAAGTTTGTTGGGAAATTCATCTAGCCGTAGTAATCTAACTCTGTTATGCTACATTGCATTTAAGAGCCTTTTACATAAATTAATATTCTCGCCGGGCGCATCCAATATATCTACACTTTTCCTCTTTTACATTTCTTCTTTTTATCTATTGTAATCAGTGTTTGTAAAATTTAGTGGGCGGATTAACTTAGCGGAAGGAGGACCTAGCGTTTAGGGCAAGTACTCGAGGAGTATTCGTTTTTTTAGACGTTTTTTAACTCGGTCTATATATTTATTTTTTAAATATTTTTTTTGTGTATAAAAATTATAAGTTAATATTCGTATTTTTATATGATATTATTATACACAAGTTACAAGGTATATAAAAATTATAAGTTAATATTCGTATTTTTATATGATATTATTATACACAAGTTACAAGGTATACAAGTGAAAATAATAAAATAAAAAATTAACATGTTTATGAAGATTAATAGTTACTATAGCATGTAGAACAAATAGAAGAATGAAGAATCATATAACTATAGTTAAAAGAGTGATTGTCCAATGTTAGTACTTTGAAGTTTTTAGTTATCGCCGTCGATTGTCAATTTAAGAGATGAGCTGATTTGAGAAATAATGATTGATTATGGATTTTAGTCATTACAAAATATTAAAGAAATAATTTAGGGAATAAAAGTGGGTAGATCAGAACAAAAAAAAAAAATTTGATTGGGTTGCAAGTTTGAACTGCCCAAATCCGCCCAACCCGTCAAGTCAGCCGCCTAATTGTCCAACTTGAGTTTTTGGGCGATTTTGAACTTCTCGCCTCGTTTTGGCTCCTGAAAATGCTTAGGCGACCGCTTAGGTTGAGTTTTAGAACACTGATTGTAATTAATATGGTTTTCTTCATAGGACATTAATTGGAACAATTTTTTTTTTTTAATTAAAATACTTTAAAATTCATGTGATACGGTCATATTATTGCATTGTTGCTCCTTGCTGCATTGGAACTACTCTGATACTTTTTAGTTTTTGCAAAAGTAGCGAAATGTATATATCAGTAGGTACTGTTATACTATATGGTCCTATTCTTGTTCTCTTTACTAAATAATTTTCAACGCATCTACTTTCTTAAGCTTGCAAAAATGGAAAAGTAAAAAGAATAGTGCTTAAAGCATAATAGCAAACACGAATTAATGAGCAGAAATTGAAAACATATATTCTCAACTTAAATATTTATCTTTTATGAACTGATAGTTTTCCAGTAAGCTTGTCTGTTAAGGAACAAAGATGGCTAAGTTTTTGTTTGTCTAAGCATTTTAGGGTTCTGTTGGACATTTAGGTGCAAAATATTATCATTGGACCTTTCGACTTGCTGTTAACTTGAATGAAAATGAGATCATTTGAAACTGAATGTGAAAATACATGTAGTGAAGTTGTAGTTTCACAATTGTAAGTGGTGAAATAATTTTGAACAAACTTCCAAATTCTTTCAAATAAAGCTATGTAAATGAAACTTTGGACAAACTTTGTTTAATTAAGTAGACAAAAGATAATAATAGTTGCTTCCGAACTGAACTTGTTTTATTCTATATATATATATATATATATATATATATTGTAGCTTGACTCCAGCTTATACAGAAGGAGTGAGTTACAGGCAATACTTATTTAAAAAACATATGCTCCTGCATGCCTGAACCTTATTAGACGTTGCTGCTTACATGCATGCATGCTTATTAGTTGAAAACAAATTAACTAATTATTCGGCTGGGTTCCAAAAACTAGTACTGTACTTGGCTTGTAAATTTGGACTAAAAATTCCCCAGTGCTTTTGAAGTTCATGTTCACCCTGCCTCAGATTCTCATCAATCAAATTGAAGATATAAACTTCTACACGCTTGGTAGGCCTTTTTGGGGTCCCGTAACTGCTTACAT
The DNA here is from genome assembly GCA_032359685.1 of Pittosporum tobira. Lineage (NCBI taxonomy): Eukaryota > Viridiplantae > Streptophyta > Magnoliopsida > Apiales > Pittosporaceae > Pittosporum > Pittosporum tobira. Next base: position 8,897 of record JAUMHB010078639.1, on the reverse strand, counting down.
GCCAAATCAAATTGTTGTTATAAGCCTGTGCATTATCAGGACTGGCCCCAAACCCTCCGGCCGTTGGCCACCCAGTTTCAGACACAACCACGTCCAAAGAGTTCCCACCGAACTTCTCCAGTGCCGAATATACACTATCAACCTTAGCGTCGAAAAGATTAACGTACCCAAGTGAGCCGTCTTGTACAAGCACTTGTGGAGACCTGAAAACCGCGAATTCAAGGGCAATATCGCGCGTGCCACTAGTGTCGCTGAATGAACTAAGATCAGGAATGTCACCTCTGTTTCCCGCGTAGCTGGAATAGGGGTATACGTTTATTAGAAATGGTGCATTGTTTTTTACTAGGAACTGGATAATCGGGTCAATAAATGATAGAATTTCGGGCCTAAAAGCACTGCTTGAAGGCGGGGAAGTTTCTCCAATAACTACGTCGTGGTCGAACGCAGAGGAAACTCTTATGTGTCCAAGACCTGCCGCAGAAAGAGCGTTGCGCACGTTGTTCAAGGCCGGCAGGAGGTATTGTGAGATTGCTCCGGTGTCAGGGTTAAATGGACTTACTCCGTGTCCTACGACAACGTACCTGAATTTTACATTAGGGTAGCTTCGGACATTGTTCCAAACCCAAGAATTGGCATATTCTTGGCTGGAGGCAATTGATTGAATTTCGGAGTTTGGGACACCAAGCAGGAGCTCAATGTTGGTGCCACTAAGGGCTTGCTGGAGAGAATGGTGTGGACTGTAAAGTCTCAGCCTCTTGATTCGAGCCATTTGGAGTAAATTCAGAACTTCTTGTTCGGATGGTAATGTCTTGGATTGCGTTCCATAAGTGACTCCGGTTTGCCAAACTGTTTGTGCACCTGCAAGCATTAATTCATTCAAAAATCATGAATTGGTGATTAATTTCTTGAAGTTGTATGGAGAATTCATATTTGCACTCCAAAAATCTCTATAGACACTCTTTAAAATTATATATTTGTTGTATACTAAGCAAAATATATTGTATTGAAGTGCAAATAAAAATTCTTAGAGTGCAAATATCAGTCATTTATCAGACATTATTATGAAATCTTTCATGCAACATACATAGTTGTATATATAGCATGTGGATAGAAAGATACCTGAAGCGTGCAGGAAAGCAAATACTAAGCAGAGTGAGAGTAGCATTGTAGGCTTAGGGAAAGGTAACTGAGCCATGATAGATATGGAGTACTTGTGATTTGTGATCTCTCTCGGAATAGACTTCCTTTTTATAGAGAAAATGAGCTAGGAGGTTTCAAAACAGTCACAGAATCTGAGTTTGGAACTAGTGGGTCTAGAAGCATCACTAACATTTATCCATCTATTATCATCTAGACGTTTTTCATGTCTAGATGCATAGTAATAGTTCATATTGGACCACATAACTTATTTCAGAACATCTCAAAGTTTATTTTATAATTATAATAAACTATAAGCTGAAAAAAGTACCTATTGACCAATTTTTTCAAATAAGTTGATAGCATATGTTATACTTAATCTATAATTTTTTTTAAATTAATAAAAATAACTAATTTTAAGGTAGTTGACTTTTGAAAATAAGTTGTTTCAATAAGCTGAAATAAACAGGCACGATTCCTTATGAATTATTTTGCAGTTAATTCATTTATGGTTGTCGATACACATGGCAAAATGGATGATAATCCAATAGATGTCCAAAATCATTCGATATTAAATAGATATAGATTAAAATTATTTAGAGAGATTCATAAATGTATTGAGTTAAATGATTTTATAAATTAAGTGAATTTAATTGGATGATTGGTGGTTGAATCAATTAACATATACTAACTATATGTGTAGTTCTGAATTTTGTAATTGAGAGAATACTAATTTAGCAAAATGAGTATTCATCATGTTCTTTATTTAATTTTTCTATAGGCTATTTTATTTTTATTTTCTTCTTTTTCTTCTTCTTCTTCCTACATTTTCAAGACTCAAACGCAATCGGAATTATAAAACTATTAAATTTGTGACGTCGAGAGCTTCTCAACAAGGGATATATTAATATATTTTCGATAAACGTACAAAAAAATGATCTATGAAATTTAATATTGATAATATATTATCCACATTCATCCTTATCCATATATAACCATTAATTTATTAACAATGTAAAATTTAATCCAATTCAAAATCATTTATGTTCATCTAAATCTATTCTTACCCATCCATTTGATAGGCCTAGTTGTCGAACTAAATTGTGAGATAATTTGTATTAATTTTATCACTACAACAAGAACATGTTGTTGTACAATAATAAATAATTACATTAATTTGGAGACCTAAAAACTACAAAGTAATCCATAATCAACAATGGATGTGTCACTTACAAAGGTGTCAGCTGTTTATTCTACGTGGCAATGTAAACTACAAAATTTTGAGATAATGAATATGTGGAAACTTACAAGTAGTTCTAAACTTCATCGTTATCTCGAGCCACAAATGATTTCATCACATTGCATGGGAAGTTATACATGCACGTGAAGATAACAAATCCGCATGCGCCTGTTGGTTTTAAGCTAAATTTAGACAGTATGAAGACATCATATAATCCGCAAGCTTCACTATGAAGACATCATATAATGTTTCATAAAAAGATCATATTCCTTCTTCTTTTTTTTTTCAAAATTATAAATACCTAATAAAATAATAATTTTTGAATAATTTTTTGTTTACAATATTATCCTAAAACAAATAAAAGAAGGGAAGTGGAGAGGAGGCTTAAGTAAGATTTATGTTGATTGAATGATTGAATGAGTTTTGATTAGTGATGAGGATAGAGGTGAGAAGAATATAGGTTAAAATAATAATTTCATGACTCTTTATTGTCCTAAACTAGAAATTGATTTATAATTTTAGATTAAACAAAAAAAATAATAATTATTACTATAATTTTAGAACAAATAGATTATTATTTAGTTATATAATTTGTATAGCTAATTATATATATATTTTTGTATATTTATTATTTATGTGGTGAGTACGTGATTGGTCTAATTATGATGGGATATGATATTAATTGCTCCAAGCTGACCAAGACTCGTTATATATTGACTAATACTATGTATCATACTGTCGATCATACATAGATGACATGCCATAAGCTTATAATAAACGTTGGAGCATAATAAACTTCCTCTACATTTCTATTTTTGTATATTAAAAAATAACTTATCATTTCATTAAATTTCACACTATAGCTAAAATTATTATATATGCTTTAAAAATACCTTCTTTTTACGTAAAAATTTTAATCAAACATTTATTTATCAAAATATTTTTCTTAAGGGGTTGTTTGGTAGCTACTACTACTTTTCAATTTTTTTTTATGTATATATTTAAAAAAAATCATTACATAAAAATTATTTGATAACTGTTTTTGCTTCTCCAAAATAGAAAACAAACCCACTCTGACAACAAAAAAGTGAAAGCACCAAAATATTATTTGTTTCTTCAATTTTGACAACACAAGCACGATTTTGACTTTAATTAAGGAAGTTATACCATCATATCCTTTCAACAACAAAATTGATAATATGTTTTAAAGAACCGATCAACTCAACTTATATTAATTTGTTTCTCAACATTTTAAAATTCATTATATTCACAAAAAACGATTTTATAACTATTTTTTAAAAATATTGGTTTCATATAAATTACATTAATAGAATTTTTCTTCTTTATATAAAGAATAAAAAATATGCTCATGAAAAGGAATTATGAGCGAAAGTTAATTATTATTAATATTTTGGGAAAACTTATAATATATTCACACATTTATATATTATATTGATGTAGCATCAGATTAGAAACAAAGGAAAAAGAACTAAAGAAATGGACACGGGTTCGGGACCGAGAAAGTCGAGAGTAATAGCGGTGAAATCTTATTTCAAAGTTGTTAGCCGGCACCCCTCGCTAAAGTACCTAGGTTTCAGCTTCGACCGCCGAACTTCGGCAAGACAAGGCGGCCTTAAGGTGGTTTCTGGGGCAACTCCTCCAAAGCAAACGCCAACCTCAGGGAAAGGTCCTAAAGGAAACTGAACAAATATTCATGCCCCCTCCGGAGGGAAAAATCACCCCTAAATTAAATTAAATAGTTTTAGAGTACCTTATTAGGGAATGATACTGTTAGTGATATGTCTAATGATCTAATCATAAATCGTACTTTATTACTAGGGTTTCATTGTTCTCTTATATCTCTGATTAAAAAGGGCGGATTATAAAAGGAGGTACATACGTTTTTTGTTCAACCTAATCACCGCGAGGTTGAGAGACTTAGAGAAGAAAACCGGAGAACTGTGCTAGCACGCACAAGGCTCGGGCTTAGTCCTTAGTTCGTATGTGTGGATACCAGTAGAAGCGTGTCGATTGACACGCTGATCCAGACGCAACTGTTCTTCTTATCTCTATCTAAATTCATTCAGGTATAATCAATCTCTATTTTTGTTTCAATATAAGCATGATTCTTGAGAATGAAATAAATTATTTTTAAATTCTGCATCGATTTTTGATCCGAAACCCAACAGATACTACGGAGCATCTTGTTAATTATAGTATGTACATGATCTGAGAATGATAATTAATTCATCTGTAATCGTCACACGCAACATGAACAGTCGTGATTTCAAGTAGGGGACAACAAATTTAACGGTAAAAAATCGTTGGGCTATACATTTTTTCCTCATGCCCGAACCTAGTTAAATATCTCCTGTTCAGTTCTAAATATTTCCTCATTCAAAATCATTGGCGAAGCTTGTTCTTCAACTTACTGTTAAATTTTAATGATATTAAATTAAGAATACTGATTGGTACGAAGATAACTTGGGCTTGTTGCAAATTTTTACATGGGGTATAAATTCGTACTTATTTGAAATTTTGGAATACCTGATGATGAGCTATATACATATACATCTTTTAATCAAGGAATTGGCTTGTAATTTCTTCAGATATGTGGGAATTTGATTTTGCATTTTAATCACACTCCACAAAATTGATTTTTGGCGGTGTTTGAAGCCCAAATTTGTCAAAAATAAAATAATAATAATAATAATAATAATAATAAATAAATAAAAGAAAAGGATAATGGTAATTGCTTCCGAATTGATCGAACTTCTTTTCTTGTGCATATATAAATAGTAGATTTACTCCAGATGAGTTACAGGCAAAACTCGCTCTCACTGAAAAACGTATGCATGCCTGAACCTTATTAATTACACATTACTGAAGTTAAAAACTAATTAATTATTAGTCGGACTCCAAAAGCTAATAACATACTTGGCTTGTAAATTTGGACGAAAAATTCCCCAGTGCTTTTGAAGTTCGTGATCACCCTTCCTCTGATTCTCATCAATCAAATTGAAGATATAAACTTCTACACGCTTGTTAGGTCTTTTTGGGGATCCGTTCCTGCTTACATGCCTGATCATATTGTTGTTATAAGCCTCTGCATTATCAGGATTAGCCCCATTCCCTCCGGCCGTCGGCCATCCAGTCTCCGACACAACAACATCCAAAGAATTCCCACCGGCCTTCTCCAGTGCCGAATATACGCTATCAAGCTTAGCATCGAAAAGATTTTCGTACCCAAGTGGGCTGTCTTGCACAAGCACTTGTGGAGACCTGAAAACCGCGAATTCAAGGCGAATATCGCGTGTACTGCTGGTGTTCCCACCGAATGCACTAAAATCAGGAATGTCACCTCTGTTCCCCGCGTAGCTAGAATAAGGGTACATGTTTATTAGAAAAGGTGAGTGGTTTCCCACTAGGAACTGGATAATTGGGTTAATAAATGATCGAACTTCGGGCCTAAAAGCGCCTCTTGAAGGCGGGGTCGTTTCTCCAATTACTACCTCGTGGTCGAACGCTGAGGAAACTCTTACGTGTCCAAGACCGGCCGCAGAAATCGCCTTCCAGATGTTGTTCAAGGCTGGGAGGAGGTATTTTGAGATTTTCGCCGTGTCACGGTTAAGTGGTGTTACTCCGTGTCCTACTACAATGTACCGGAATTTGACATTGGGGTGGCTTTGGACATTGGCTGAAACCCAAGAATTGGCATAGTCTTGGCTGGAGGCAACTGATTGAATTTCGGAGTTTGGGACACCAAGCATGAGCTCAATGTTAGTGCCACTAAGGGCTTGCATGATAGAATGGTGTGGGCTATAAAGTCTCAGCCTCGTGATTCGAGCTGTTTTGAATAATGCCAAAACTTGTCGTTCGGATGGTAATTTATTGGATTGCGTTCCATAACAAACTCCCGTTTGCCAGACTCTGGTTTGTGCACCTGCAAGCATTAATTTGTTCAACAACGATGAATTAGTGATTAATTTCTTAAAGTTCTATAGGGAATTGATATTACCCTTTAGAAAATCTCCATCCGCACTCCCAAAAATATCTATCTTTGTTATACACCAAGTAAAATTTATTATACCGGAGTGAAAAAAAATATTTTTGGGGTGAAAATAGAGATTCTTGGAGAATAAATATCAATTCTCTACAAAAAATTAACATAAAATCTTTCATATGACACATATAGTTGTATATATTGTGGAGATAAAGGGACACCTGAAGTGTGCAGGAAAGCAAATAGCAAGCAAAGCAAGAGCAGCGTAGGCGTAGTGCTGTTACTAGAGAAAGGTAACTTAGTCATGGTAGGTATGGAGAGTACATGTGATCTCCAAATACACTTCCTTTTTATACAGAAAATGAGCTTGGAGGTTTCGAAACAGTCCGCTGAAAATTGAGTTTGGAACTAGTTGATGTAGAAACATCAGCAACATTTATCCATCTATTATCCTCTAGATATTTTTTAAATTCAAAATATAGTATTTTATAGTCAAGGATAACTATGAATTATTTTGCGATCAATTCATCTATAAGCATTAATGCATATTGTGAATAATGTGAATTGACTTTGTCGTTATAGCAAAAATATAATGTATAATAGTAGACAATTACATTAAACTACAATCTTAAAAACTACAAAGTAATCCACAATCAACATAAAACGCATCACTTACATACTTGTCATTATTTGTTAAATATGGCAAGTAACACAACATGCATCACTTACATATATACTTGTCACTGGTTATTCCACGTGGCGAGTATAAAGAGAGTGTTCCTACAAATTTTTGAGATAATGACGTGTGGAAATGGACAAGTGATTCTAATCTTCATCGTAATCTCGTGCATGTGTGCATGCTGGATTTAAGCTAAATTTAGACAGTGATGCATGAAAGTCGTGGACAATTTCTCAAGCTTCACTTCCTATACATGTAGGAGCTGTTATTTTCAAAACAAAAAATATTAATTTCACACTAATGTCGCACCATTTGTAGCTATTTTGCTCTCTGTTTTGACTTTGACCATATGACTTTATTACGTAACTAGCATTTTTCTCGAGGAAATGGCGGTTTTCTATATAGATATACTGCACACTTGACATTGTTCGTTTCTACGTGGCAAGCTTGGGGTTGATACTAATCGTTTTTCCCGTGCCGTAAATGATCATCGCATTACATGTGAAGTTAGAGTCGAATGCGTTTGTACCTGTTGGATTTAAGCTAAACTTAGACAGTTTATGCTGCAAGCTTTGGAATGCCGTGGACAAATTCTCAAGCATCAGTAATTAATTATTACAGTATGGAACATGTCTTCAAACAAGAGGCTTCGTAGACCTGCCAGCTGTTTGGTCTGTCAGGAATTATTGATCCCGGTTCTCAATTTTCTTTACCAAATTATGCCAGATATTTGTTAAAGCCTCTATGGACGTCATATATGGTTCATGAATAATGGCAAATTCAATATTAAAAAATATATTTTTTCATTTTTCCACAAGAATTTCAATATTTCTGTACACTCTTCAATTTATGGTTGTATCACTGTTTAAGTTGACTCGACTTCAGCTCGTTAATCGTGAGCTGATTGAATTCGTTTGTGAATATATATATATATATATATTTATGTAAACAAGTTGAGTTTAAGTCTGACTTGATTATTTGCAACCAAAGTTCACGTTCGACTCGTGGACTCGGAGGGCATAAGACTTGAGATGCTTGACTCATGAAGACTCATTTATGATTAAAAATTATTGACTCGCTCATTTATTGAGAGGTTTGGCTCGACTCGGCTCGGCTCGGCTCGGCTCGTTTTAGCTTGTATAAAACTTGAAAGTCCACTACTCATTCCGTTCTAAAATATAAAATATTTTGCTAAAATATTAAATATTAAAAAAATATTTATCCATTTTAGTGAAAAATCGATACAAGTCACTATCTACAGATTATCCATGTGAGTTTTTATTTATATTTTTGGACATTTTATAATAAATGTTGTTTAGAAAAAATATAATTATAAAATAAAAAATAATTTTTATAATTGCAATAAATATTACAAATTTGATAAATTTTGAGCAATTTTAGAAAGATTTTTTGAGATAGATAGTGTGGAGGAAATGAAGAACATAAAACTTATTTTATTCTTATATTTTAGAATGGAGAGAGTACAACAATTGCCTAAATTTCTCAAATCAATCTGACTTTTATTTTTTACTGGTTTCAAATGTGAACTTATTTGATATCAGAACGATGAGTGTCTGGATGGCTGTAAGCCTGTAAGTGTAAATTTAACTGATATAGGAGTAGTATTATTCGAACTGTGATTTACTTACAATGATTATGAATTAAATAAAAAATTTGATTCAAAGCTCAATTAATATTATATTTATAGTATTATTATGGTAAAAAAAAAAAAAAAGGATGTTACCGCTACTGATAATGATACATATATATATATATTTTTTTTTCGGTAGATTTTATTTTTCCACCACAGTTATTAAACCCTGCATAATTTATTTTAC
>JAUMHB010078628.1:0-12343 GCA_032359685.1 Pittosporum tobira | reverse complement strand
TAACGTTGACATTCTTTTTGTCGGAAACCAAATTTTATTTAGTACTTCAAAATATTAAAAATACAGGGTTCTTACAAACATAAACCCAATCAACTTCAAAACAATTATAATAGATTATTATTTGCATCACAACAAAATCAAATAGTTTGTTTTAAAATAAAATTCAAAAATATATTTATTAAGTATATATAAACTATTTTTAATTAAAATTAATTAAGTATTAAAAAATTACAAACAATATTACAATAATTTTTTTATAATATATTAATAAATAATTATGTTTACCTCGGATAATGTCTGACATTCGTGCTAATACGTTTATTTTTTTTTTAAATGAGCTGGTAACTAACTATGATATTAGAGTTTTGTGTCATGTACTATTTTCCTTCGGTGCATTCGGGAGGGTTTGCACTCGCACTCATTGAATGCATCTGATATTGCATGTCTTTGGATCTATGACTTATTATATGATGGTTATATTTTTGTTTATATATGATACAATGAGCTTTAGAATTGGCCTTGGGACACCATTTGGGCTCATAAACTTGGGACATCACATAGGCTCACGAACTCTAAGTCTGTGACAGATGTTATTAGAGCTGAAGTCAATCCCACATGATTTAAAGAAATTGTGTTCGATGGAAGTATTTGTGTAATTTCGAGAAGAGTCGTGTGCAACGAGCCTAACAAAAGAAGAGTGTTGAGTAGAGAAAACTTAAAAATAATGAAAATAAAGTGTGAAGGCCTTGACAAATGAGAGCGATATTAATATATCTGCTTACCTTAAACGCGTACATAATAAGAATAATTTTTGAATAAAATTGTACATTACCAGCAACAAAAAATAAAGAGAGAACCCTACATATCTATTATATAAAGTTTCAGCACACTTAGGGAAAAATTATTTTAAACTCATATTAATCACTCAAACTTCTACCACTCATTTTTATTTTTTTTAAAATTTATATACAAAAAAAAAAAAAAAAAATTAAAAATTAAACACATATCATGTGTGTCAAATGGACTGGTGATAATAATAGGTGATGCACTCTGCTTATGTTAAGAGTGAAAAGTAAAGAAAGCATCATTCCAAGAAAAGAAAAAAAAAAAACCAGAAAAATCAAAGTTCCATTTATATTTGCTTTGCTTGAAGCAGGTAACTTGCTTTTGTTTTTATGACACGTGGGACTTCAAACTTATTTTCCTCCTAGATGAAGCTGGAATTTGTGGCCAAATTATTATAAATTGGCTTTATAGATTCCAATAATAACATTAATAGCCCGATGACAAAATCGTACATACATGGAGGGTAAAATTCTAATGATCACAGGTGGTCTATCGCATTTTTATATGAATATTTAAAGTTAAATGATTAATATTTATATTTTTAAGATTAGAAAGTGAAATAAAATTAATATATTTTTTTGTATTTATTTATTTGTTTGTTAATTCCAAATATTTATAATTTAACTTTTGATTTACTTTTTGTCATTTTCATATATATAGTTCTTTTAAGATATGTAATTTTAATCAAAATCAATAAAAAAATATACTGATTTCACTTTACTTCATAATTTCAGAAGCGTAAGTGTTAGGTTGTTTTTTTTTTTAATTTCAAATGATAATTTAAGAAATAAAATAAATCACAAATTATCATTAAAATTTTACCCCATATATGTATAAATGGGTGGGTTTGTGAATTCTAGATTGTTTTTATTTCGGATTCAAGTAAATTGTACTCCTACACATAAGGTACGGCAATACAAATTTATATGTAAATCCGTATAGATGGACATAAATGTGAAAAATTAAATATGTAGAAATAATAGAAATATGAAACTTTTTGAGCATTAAAGCAGTAGGTGTATATAATGGTGGTTGGTCCCGAGGAATTTAATTGCTTTATCTTCAGACTCTTCCAACCACAAAAAAATAACACCAAAAGCTACAAAAAGAGAAAAGAGATAAGACGAAGAGGACTGAATAATGAAATCGAGGACCATCCAAACACAAATGATAAGGCAACGGAATAGATAGAGAAAAAAATTTTAATTAAAAATTATTACTAATTAATAAAAAATAAAATAGCCAAAAATAAAATAAAATAAAAAGAATGACTAAAATAAGAACATAAAATTTACGTAAAAAATCAAAAGAGCAAAATTACAAAGACGACAATATTATTATGTTTGAAAAATGATACAACAATAATACGTTATAGTTTCTACATATTTTTATACTTCATCTGTCCCAAAAAGATGAGTTTATTAGGTGCACTTTTTATTGTTTTAAAATAAATGATTTGGACTATCATTTTTATTGTTCAACCATTCGTTTATCTTCTTTTTTATGTAATATCAACATTCTCTTTCGTTCATTATATATTTACGTAGTTGGTTAATATTGTGAAAAAAAATATTCTTTCTTAAAAAGTAAGTGTCTTTAATTTGCATATTTTTCATATATGTTTCTCTTTCGTTTTGGGATGGAATGGGTATATCATTTCAGATGATATAATGTTTTTCATTTACAAAATATTTTTTTCATCTCAAATTAATCGCAACAAATGTAAAAGTATAGAACTTAGAAAATATATTTGGTTATGAAAGAATTGTCTAAATTATCTTTATAATAGTCCTTCCAGTCCAAAACAATACTCCATTCATTCCAAAATAATAAACTTTTTAGGAAAAAAAATTGTTTTAAAATAATTATCATTTATAGTTTTCTACGAGAACATAATACATATTTTTCTATATTACCCCTAAGCTCTATCATCTTTCTAAGAATTTTTATTTCCCTAACTTATTTCTCTCTCTTGTTCACAATTTTTAATAAAAGATAAAATGAGAATTTGAAATTAATATTTATTGTTAGTCTTAATTCGCTTGCATCAAGTTAAAACGACTATTAATATAAAATTGAGGAAATAATATTTTTAAAAAAAAATTTATAAAATAATTGTCATTTCTAATTTCCTAGAAGAATATAACAATTTTTTTTTCTACATTACCCATAATTTCTCTTATCTTTTTAAGGAGGCTTAATTCATTAAAATTATTTATAATTTCTCTTTGTTTTGTTCACAACTTTTAATAGATGGATAGAAATGAAATTATACACTAAAATTTATTATTTGTTTTAATCCGTATGCATGATGGCAAAATAATTATTAATTTGGAATAAAGTGATTAGTGTTTTTGGAAGAAAAACTTTATTCAAAAATAGTTGTCGTTTGTCGTTTCTACGATAAATATAACAATTATTTTTTTACATTACCTCTAATCTCATTCATCATGTCAAGGAGACTTAATTCACTACACTATTTATGTTTTTTCTTTATAATTATTAATTTAAAATGAAAAGAGTATAATTTTAGATAATAAAATAATTGTTAAAATAGTTAATCATAATGTTTAATTAGTAATTAAAGTGGTGAATTATATTTGATAAAATAAAAATAAATTAAATATTTTATATTAATAATTTTTTAAAAACAAATATTATAATGATTTTAAAACGTTTTAAATAGATAAATATTATAATTAATTTGTGAGTATATGAGTTATAATTAGCAATGGCATCCATCATTATCATCGTCCAAGTTTCTTCTTCTTACTATTCTAATTAATTTTAAAATGGCATAAAAAGCTGCAGACGTTTCCTCGTTTTTCAGCTGTTTGTTTCTTCTGACAGATTCATACTACTAGTATTATTATTATAATAATAAGAAAACCACACAAACACAAACATCTACGTCTTTCTCTCTCTCTACCTGAAAAGTCATGTGTAGCTAAGGAGAATTGTCTGGCTGCATCAGTTTTGATTTGAAAAGGAGCTAAGCGAGGGTCATCCATCAAGAACATCATATAACACGTACGTACTGTGTAGTATGACTTTATCTGATCTGAATTCATAGTTTTTAAAATATTTTTTTTTTCAAAAACGAGTGATAAATGAGTGAGTGAATAAAGAATGGTAAATATCCTTTTCTCTATCCATTTAGGCCTTCATTTTCCTCTCCTTATCAAGTGAGAGAGCTTCAGATACTTCGATTTTTGAGTCTCTCACAGAGTACTACTGCTCTCTTTCCTTTTTTTTGGGGTACATACTACTGCTCTCTTTCCCTTTGATTTAAGAGACTGATACATTATAGTATATGTATCAATTTAGTGTGTGTGTGTGTGTGTGTGTATAACTGTACTTAGTTTATCAGATAGATAGATGGGCAAGTGGTAGGTATGGTTTAATTTGTGATAGATGCATCTTTCTCACGTATTTAATTAGGTATAGCTAGCTAGTTGCATGCTTATGTATATCCCTCTTTCCTTTCCTAGTTCTCTCCCTCAAATCAACTAAAATTCTCCCCCCTTTGCAGTTGATGATGTAGCACGCGCAAACTCAGATTTTCATCACACCAGGTGCCAATTATTCTTACACCATTACTTTAATAATTTCTTTTCTTAATATATTTATGAGTGTATTGGATTTATTTTGTATATATATAGCTTTTCTTTGCAACTTTCATCCAAAAGCAGAAAGATTTGTGCTTGTAATTTCAGAATTTGAGCAAAATTATGGCACTTTGTAGTGGTATACCTGCCTTATTAAGAGGGTTTATGGGTGTTCTTCTGTATTAGTCAATGGTTTAATGACTTTATTATCCAGGATTTATCTGATCACCGGAACAAAATTACAATTCTCAACAGTAATTTTCTGTTAACAAGTCTGAACAGAGCAGCCAAGTGGGTTGAATTACCATTTACGCACTTCCATTTCTGATACCACCAACAGCAACAGGTATACCTACCCTAAAAAACATACATACATACATATATACACACACACACACACACACACACACACACACAGAGTTCATGTACGTATATGTTCGTCTTTTGAGAGACTTGAGAGAGGAAAGTGAAAAAGAGAGAAAAAGAGTGCGTGTGTGTGTTTTTTTGGATGTGATGTTTAACGTAATTCCTATACTAATATAGTCACAGAGGTATTTAATCAAAGATGGGGACGTATTTTCACGGAAATTCAGAAATCCAAGGAGATGGATTACAAACACTGATTTTGATGAATCCCGGGTACAACAACGTTGGATACTCTGACACAACCCAGCAACATCACCAACCGCCACAACAACCTGGCAACTTCGTATTCCTCAACCCCTCATCCACTGGTATCACCCACTCTCTCAACACCTCAGCTTTCTCTCACGCGCCGCCTACCCAGTCAACCCAACAATTCGTCGGCATACCCCTCTCTGCCGCTCCTTCAGCGGCTCCACAACAAGATCATCCCCACCATCCATCCGTCGTCCAATCCCAGCATGACGTATCAGCTCTGCACGGCTTCATGCGGCCCCTCCAGTACAGCTTGTATAGCTCGGTTGACCTCACGGCAGCTCGTGAAGGCATGCGCTCCCAACAAGGTTTGTCCCTGAGCCTTAATTCTCAACAACCCGGATATGGGTCTTATGGAAATGACCGTGAACTGCCGTCTCCTTCTCCGGCTCGCCCACCGACAATTTCCTCCCGAGGCGGCGATGATGTTCGGGTTCGTGGCGGCTCGTCTGCATCGGTGTCCGGGGTTTCGAATGGTGTGAACGGAATGCAAAGTGTACTGTTGAGTTCTAAGTACTTGAAGGCTGCTCAAGAGCTTCTAGATGAAGTTGTTAACGTCGGTCAGGGTCTGAAGCATAGTCAATTAGCCATGACGAGCAAAAAGAAGATTGGAGGGTCACCGGAGTCAACGACTGGAGATGGGCTAAGTGGTGGAGGAGAGACGAGTTCGAAACACGGTGCAGAGCTCACAACTGCAGAAAGACAGGAGATTCAGATGAAGAAAGCAAAGCTTCTTAACATGCTTGATGAGGTAAGCTAGTGTAAATTAAATATAAGTTAGACATAGAAAGCGGATCACTTTGAGCTTGCAAGTTGAATTCTTTAATTGGAAATCACTTGATTTCCAACATAGTTAATGGATTGGGTCTCTATCAATCAAGTTTGGGAGAGTACCAATCAAATGATTTTGGATCAGAATCGCAGTCAGTTGTTCTTTTCATTGAGGTCTTATCTTGTCCTAATCTAATGAACTGAATCTAAGATTGTTCTAATTCTTTTTTTCTAAACATAATTTAATTGTACTTTTCACTGTATTTTCAGTTGGGAATAAGAAACAAAGAAAAACCGTCATCTGTTCAGGAGTCTTTATTTGTATTTTAAAGACTGAACTTCTAATTAAGAGTGTAAAACTCTCTTCTTTGAATTCAAGTCATTTTGGACTCAAGATTCCACTTTTAGATATTCAGTATTTGTAATTAGTTATTAATGTAAACTTAATTCTTCTTATTATTTGTTGAATAATGAATTTTGTAGGTGGATCAGAGGTACAGACAGTACCACAACCAGATGCAGATTGTAATTTCCTGGTTTGAACAAGCAGCTGGTATTGGCTCTGCAAAAACGTACACAGCCCTGGCACTGCAGACCATCTCTAAGCAATTCCGGTGCCTGAAAGATGCGATTTTGGGCCAAATTCGAGCTGCGAGCAAGAGCTTAGGCGAAGAAGATAGTTTGGGAGGAGGAAAAACGGAGGGTTCAAGGTTGAAATTTGTTGATAATCAACTCAGGCAACAGAGAGCTTTGCAACAGTTGGGAATGATCCAACACAATGCTTGGAGACCCCAGAGAGGATTGCCAGAGCGTTCGGTCTCTGTTCTTCGCGCTTGGCTCTTTGAACACTTCCTCCACCCGTAAGTGCTATTAAAGTTTCCAAAAAATCAATTTAATTCTTGAGATTATTTCCAAGATTCAATTGATTCAAGTTAATTCTGTAACTAAATTTGTCGAAATTGATATTTAGTTATCCCAAGGACTCGGACAAACATATGCTCGCGAAGCAAACAGGGCTTACTAGGAGTCAGGTTCGTATTGTCCCCTTGTTCCACAATAAGATTCATTAGCATTTGTTTTGTTCCGCAAAAAGAGGTGGTATTTTTATTAATGATAGAAAAGAATAAAATAATGTTCTCAAGTTTAACATAAAATTTTATTAAAATGTTTAAATCATCATTATATTTATGGGTGAATAAGTAATAAAAAAAATAAAAATACACACTCTTCAATTCTGTAAAATTTTCAAATGGCGTTTTTTTTTTTTGTGGAACAAATTATAATTTTGGATTGTCGAACAATTTCTTGACATGATTGCGTAATAATGAAATGGTTTATCATGATTTAGGTGTCGAATTGGTTTATAAATGCCCGAGTGCGGCTTTGGAAGCCAATGGTAGAAGAAATGTACACAGAGGAACTCAAGGAACAAGAACAAAATGGAAGAGAGGAGAAAACAAGCAAAAGTGAGCAGAATGAAGAATTGGCAACAAAAGAGACTAGTCCTTCAATGGAAAACCAAGAAAATCCCACAAGCCATAATTCTCACTCAAATATTTCAGTTTCCACTGTTTCAAATTCCCCTCATATCAGAAATCACTCTGGTTTCACCCTCATTGGATCCTCAGAAATGGAGGAAATGACACGAGGAAGTCCCAAGAAACCAAGGAACATTGAAATGTTGCACGAGACAAACAACCAAAATATGTCTATGAAATTTGGCAATGAGCAGAGGCAAAGCAGAGACGGCTTTATGTTCATGGGGAGCCCTACAAACTACATTCGTGGATTTGGTTCGTACCCGATTGGGGAAATTGAAAGGTTCACCACTGAACAATTTGCTGCACCGTATTCAGGCAATGGTGTTTCTCTCAGTCTTGGGCCCCCACATGGTGAAACTCTTTCTCTTTCTGGAGCTCATCAAAGTTTTCTACCTAACCAAAACATCCAACTGGGAAGAGGAGTAGATATAGGTGAAGGGAATGAATTTGGAGCTTTAGAAACTCCCCCATCTTCGCACTCCGCAAATATGTACGACAACATGAATATCCAAAGCCGCAAGAGGTTTGCTGCTCAATTGTTGCCAGACTTTGTTACTTGAAAGATTGCTTTTTTCACTATTTTCTTCTATTTACCTTCATCCAGAAGAAGGGAAACTGAAAGGGTAGTGTAAAGAAAGAAGAAACTTCACATAGATTATAGATTTATATATATACTTGGCAAAGGACCACTTGAGTTCTTATAGATTGCCTAGCTAGGTTAGGACGTATACTATGTTTGAGGATTGTAAATTATCTATGTTTTTGCAGATGGTAGATGGATTGGTTAAGGATTATGTAAAATTAGGTATTGGGGGGTGGTATAGAATTGTATATTGCAGTTTATGTATTTCTGCAAAATCCATTTTATGAATGGACAAGTATCCCTTCTAAGGGTTTGTCTGGTAGAGTTTATTAAACTTAGTTTGTAACTTAAATTTTACTACAAGTTTTTGTTGAGATTGAATTTAAATTACAAATTTAATTTTTTGAATTTGTATTGCATTTGCATTTAACCTAACTTATCAGGCATGATTTTTTTGTTGTGTTTGAATTCTATAATATTTAAACACTCAAAATTGCTATCAAATAAGCATTAAAAATTTTAAATTTAAGTTTTCTCGAGTAATTTACATTTTCTCACCGTTGCATCTAATATTTACTCATTATTGTGAAAAGGGAATCTTGAGAGTTGTTTTCAAAAGAATCACGATTCTTGACGTTGGCCTCTTGTTATTGTTCTTACCTCGTGAAGTAATAACATGTGTAAAGAATAAATGTTAGCCGAAAGAAACACATCTTGTTCATATCCTTACTACTTGCCTGGTAATGTGACAGGTTGCTTAGCAATTTTCACTAGAATTGATCGATCCATTTATTGCGTAACTAGGACCACTGATGTGAAAGACCACATCCAGAGTAGGTTCTTGTTTTTTGTAGCTTGGGTTCGATGGTGATGGTGACGGAGATGGTGCTGATAAACAAGAACTGCATCGGAGTGTTAGCTTTTAGGTCATAGAATGTTCAGTCCGTATAAGGCCGTAAACGAATCAAATTGTTCAGGTTTAATTCGGGCTCAACTAAAAATTCAATTCAAACTCGAAACAAAATTATTAACAAATAAAATATGAACATATTTTAAAACTCAGTTGATTACTCGTATCTTTTAAAATTATATTTTTCTATTGATATCCACAGTAACTTGCTTGATAGAATCTAATTATACGGACTTGGTACTTAAACAAGCCTTGAACGAACTTTATTTTAGGCTAGATAAATTATGTGAGCTTAATACGAGAGCAGTATCTAATCTTGTATAATGAGAGTAATTACAATCATATAATTGAAGTAATAATTGAATTTAAAATTATAAAATATTAAAAATATCCTACAAGTCTAAAAATATCGTGTGATTCATATGCACGATGTCGCTGTGCGAGGGAGATAATGCATTTTGTGGTACAATGCATCTGGTAAAAACTAGCAGTGTACTGGAATTATGAATAAACACTCCAGAAAAGTAATTGAAAAAAACAAAGATAGCTACAAAGACTAAAAGCGAAGCATACTTTTCTAGAAAGTAAAGCCAAGTTTAATGAACCGTAATTAACCTTACTAGTACGAAAATTGGCCTACAAGAGCAATAGTAGCTATATGTGCATTGAATATATGATGAATTGCATATGCCAAACAAAGGCTGTAAATCAGTTGACCTAAGAATATCTGGTGTGGAGATGCGGGTGCACATTGCAGATATTTTGGAGTTCGTGATATTTTAAAAATGAGAATTTTGAAATGCGGTAGGTATACACCTTATATTTAATTATTAAATTTATTAATTTGTTATCGCTCTATTAGGAAAGACACTTGATTCTTGTGAAATCTGTTTTTGTGTGTGTATATATATATATATATGGTAAAAACTAACAGTATACTAGAATTAGGAAGAAACACTCAAAAAAAATTTTGAAAAAAGCAAAGGTAGTTACAAAGAGGACTGACTTAAAAGGAAAACATACTAGCATACTTTCTAGAAAGTAAGGCTAGGTTTAATGAACCATAATTAACCTTATAGGTACGAGAATTGGCCTAGAGAGCATTATTAGACTATATGTGCATTTAATATATGAAAAATACATATGCCAAATAAAGGCTATAAATCAGTTAACCTAAGAATCTCGGGTGTAGAGATGCGAGTACACATTGCAGAGATTCAAGAGTTCGTGATATTTTTAAAAATAAAAATTTTGGAGTACGATAAGTATACACCTTATATTTTATTATTAAATCTATTAATTTGTTATCTCTGCTTTTGTATATATATATATATGGTAAAAGCTAGCAATCTACTAGAATCAGGAAGAAACACTCAGGACAATTATTTGAAAAAAGCTAGGTAATTACACAAAGGACGGACTTGAAAAGGGAAGCTTACTTTTCTGAAAAGTAAGGCCATGTTTAATGAACTTAATTAACCTTATTGGTAAGAAAATTGGCCTACAAGAGCATTATTAGACTATATGTGCATTGGATATATGAAAAATTGCATATACCACATAAAGCTATAAATCGGTTGATCTAAGAATCTCGGGTGCGGAGATGCGGGTGTGCATTGCATAGATTCGGGAGTTCGTGATATATTGAAAAATAAAAATTTTGGACTTATTATACTTGAAATCCTATTTATTATGTTAAAAAATTATAATACAAATAATTCAATATTAATATATATATATATATATATATATATATTTATGTGCAAAATATGTGGATAACACGTGTTGAGAGTCCAGTTACGTGGACTAGGAGGGTCATATCTCACCAGTAAATAGTATTTGGGATTTAAGATTTAGAACGGATAGTCACTGTTCTAGTTTCTTCTTCCTTATCATCTAGACTCTTGTATGTAACTACTCCATAATTTCTTACTCTCATCCATCTCTTAACCTTCCGCTTACTAAACTTAAAATCACTCCTCTAAACTCACTCATGTGTAATACTTTTAGGCTTCAATCCAAACAATGTAATAAGCACCCATATAATACATTTGTACTTTTTCAAAACTCTAATCTTGTTGACTTAGTATTCAATACACCAAACCCTAGTTTTAAACCTAAAATACCCAGGAGGAGGGAGCAGAGAGAAGAACACCACTAAAATTGAAATTATTAAATATTCAAATTGAAAGTTGGGTTAATTGAACAAATCTACGATGAATTGAGAGATTAAGCTTTGAATTACAGAGAGAGTAAGGAGAAGCCCTAATGATGTTCATGAAATAGTTGCTGGCCGAATTGTTACATAACCGGACATTAGATGGATCCTTCACCAGGTCGGTTAACATGCCTAGTTAGAAGGCCACTCAGTCAACATGCCATGTGATAAGTTTTCCATCTAAATGATAGATGGAACTTATCAATTTAACATATTGTTACATTTTAAAAGTTCAGTTATTGTAGATATCTCATTTTGAAATCCTAATGATGCTTTGGATTCATTAGGCTTTCCTCGAGAATTGAATTTAAGTTCTAATATGTAAGGATGTCCGAAAATAAGAAAATAAAAAATCCCAGCTAGATAGCACATAGTGTTGGTTGACACTATGTCCTTGTTGGCATAATTTATTTCAAAATAGTTTATAGTTTATTTGTTAATTAATTTTTTTGATTTAAAAAATTATTTATTAACAAACTTTTTAAAGTAAATTGATAATATTGTTATACTTAACTTATAAAAAAAATTAATTAATAAAAAAAGTAATTTTAAAGTAGTTGATTTTTGAAAATAAGCTATAATCAGTTCCAATAATTGGAACCAAACAAGCCCTATATGCTTTTCCAGGGAGTTTGCAATACAACACATAGTGCTGACCAGCATTATGTCCTCTTTGAGAAAGATTTTTTTGTATCTTATTTTATTGTGTATTCTTGCATGTTCTAACCCTAATTCGATCCAAATTTGACCTATACAACCTGACTTCACCTCCAAGACATGAGAGACTATAAATATAGTCTCCCATCAACCCTATTTCATACGACTTTCATATCTAGTAGCTACCTCAAACCTAGATACTTTCTCAAGTTGTTAGGCGGCCGTTTTCGCCATAGATCGAGTTAGGAGCATTCGTTGGAGGTGTTTTAAAGCTTGATTTGAAACTCTTACTGGGTTCTACACCATTACTAAAAGGAAGAAGGCAAATTCTTTAACCCTACTTCATTTTTCTTAGTTTTCACATATCAAATTATTGTTTCTATGATCTAAATACGGTTCAATAACTTGTTTAGATGGTTGATTGTTGTTCTAGCTTATGTCATTATATAGATTTTGTGACACCCCCAAATCTGGGTATCCACACCCTGACTTGAGTTGCCAATTTATTAATAATTTCATAACTTACAAATA
>JAUMHB010078617.1:0-12343 GCA_032359685.1 Pittosporum tobira | reverse complement strand
AAGGGACAAGAGAAAAGGCATATACTCCACACTCTTTGTTCTGATCACTATCCTCTGCACATTCAAAGCATACACTAATATTTTAATTCAGATCTTCCTTTTTTTTTTGGGTGAGTTTTGGTGTTGGGTGAGGAGAGGGGGGAAGGCAATTAGGAGTTGGGTTTTGGTTTTTGTCGTTTTGAGAGCGAGGGGTGTTTGGTGTTTACGCTGCATATTTGCTTGTAATTGATGAATTTGTGGGTACCCCCAACATTAGGTTGTGCTAGATTTTTCTAATTTTCCAGGCTTAATAATATCACCAATATAAATAAAATAAAATAAAATAAAAATAATAGATGACATGTTAAGTGGGACACACACAGAGAGTAGCTCATAAGCATAATACTTCTAAATGAAAAAAAGATATTTTTCCTGTAATAGGTCAAAAGGGTCATATTCTTACACATTTCAAAATCTCATGTTTTCATTCCAAATGATTTTATTTTTTTTTAACACCAAATTGCTTTTTTAAAATATGTGTTTGGGCTCATATATAATTTGCAGAGTGACGGCATAAAATTAAGAGGATCTTACCATGACAGAAAGTGGCGAACCGTACATTATAACAGAGAAAATGGCAGAAACAAAACCACAGAAAATCTTTCTGTTATGATGATGAAGGGCAAAGATGGAAACTAAGGCAACGGTGCAGAAAACAGTGAGAACGAAAGTGAGGAGTCCAAGAATCTTCATCTTCTCTTTCTTGGGAGCAAATATGAGGAAAATGAGCACATAAATGGCCTCAAGCACTGCACCAGTGCCATTCAATACTGAAACTAGTATGTTGTTTGGTGACACAAAAGGCAGCCCATACCTTAATTTACATACGTATTTCCAAGTAATAAAATCAGTAAAATCCAGAACTAAACATAAAATGTTTCATGTGACTATCAAGCATGAGTCAAAAGATTAAACCATATATATAAAGAATTCAAAATCTCTGTGAGATGATTATGGAAATATCCAAATAATTAGAATTTTGACTGACTTAAACTTAAAAAATATATATAATAAAATGAAAGTTCTCCATCAACGTAATATATCAAAAGTTTAGTTTTTTAATTAAATTTATATATATATTTTTTTTTTTTTTTTTTTTTTTGAAATAGTAAGAAGAGACTCACCAGGCAGAAACTAAGCAATTGAGAAGGGTCATGACATAGGGTATGCCTGAGAATTGCTCTGTAGATTTCTTCAAAACGATCCTCTTGAATGTAATCCTTTAATTTAATCAAGGAAATTCGAATAAGAACACGAACACACACGCACGAACATTTATGAAACTGCAATGCACGGACCACATTTGCAAAATAAATAAAGAGGATAACTTTGATTCAGATTCACAAATAGTGCAGTTTAACTGCAATGGTAACTTTCAAGAACAGATCAACACCATTAACTTAAATCATGATCAAACAAAAACAGTTCCTGAGATAATAATGAACAGTTCCTGAGAATACTTACGTGGGTGCCATGAGAAAGAATAAACCATTCAAATCCCCTGTTTCAGTAAACAAAAACAGAACCACAATTAACTAAAACTAAAATGATGAACAAGCAAAACCCCAAGAACAAAATCCCATAGAAGTGAAAAGCAAGCGGTAACATCACGAAGAAATTAAAAAAAGAAAACCCACCGAAAATCCCAAACAGGGAATGCAGAGCATTAGTCATTTCCAGAGTCTTCTGAATGAACGAGCGAAAGACACTCCAGATGAGGAAGGGAATATTCTCCAAAAACTTGGAAGAACAAAACTACTAGAGAGAAATCAATGGAAGGGTCTCTTCAGAATTTTATTCTGGAGTAATTGTGAAGAAGAAGAAGCACAGAAGAGAGGTTTATATAGAAGAAATTAACAGTTTGGCAGTAAAATTAACCAGAGTTACTGGTCTTGGGAAATCAAGAAGTGTCTTTTTTCTCAATCCTGATGGTTCATACACTTGAAGCAGTTTGTTCATATATTTTAAACAAAACCACGTCGCTTTAGTTATTTTATTTTTATTTTTTTGCAAAAAGACGTAATTTTATCTTAAAATATAATGTGATTTTTACTATGATGTATCCCATAATACATCATTATTTATTTATTTGAGAGATATTTATTTCTCTTTCTAGGAGATATTTCGTTTGATAGATGATGGAGATTGTCAAGAATGAATGCAATTTCTTGGAACTGACTGTGACATTTGTTATTTCGACGTAGCCTTATGATATTTTTGTTTAGTATTGGGGGATTGGTGTCTCGGTGACTTATAATCTTTCTATCTTAGTAACGGATTACATATTTATTTAAACTAGTCTTTTTTAGGATTATATTAAAAAAATAAGAAAGGGAAAAATAGTAAAACTCGTATTTTTTTTCATTGATAATTATTGAGGGCTTGTTTGATAGAGTTTGATTGTAGGTTAAATCTAATTTAAAATTTTGTTACAATCGTAATGGTTCAATAAATAACTTCCTATAATATTATATTTGTTGTTTATATTTTCATATAAACTATAACATGGTATCGATAACCAATCTCAAATCCTAGTCGTTTTCGTTGTCATCATAGTCACCGTGGTCTACCACCTTCATCATTTATCTAGCAACAAATAAAAGTGGGACTGGTCCCAAAGATGATTTGGTGAGATAATTCCAATTTTGAGATTAGTTTTAATTGGTTTTGAATTTAAATACAAGTTGCTATATTAATTTGGTTAATTGTTACCTAGATTTATAAATAATTAAATTATAAATATTGCAATTATGAACAAATTTGAGCAAGGATCGCCAACAAATGTCAATCTTAAAGGCATGAGTTACGTTGTGGGTTCCAAGCAATGTGCAACTTTCTGAAGGGAAGAAAGTTTGGCATGGGAATATAAAAATTCCGGAAGATGAAGAGAAGTTCCAAGAATAACTTGAAAAATGGGATAGTAAGAACCACCAGACTATCCCGTGGTTCCATAATTTATTCGTGTCTTCAATTATTATGTAGTTTGACGGATATAAAACTACGAGTGAAAGAAAGTAATTCCAAGTCTCATCCATTGCAGTGTGTGTGTGTGTGTGTGTGTGTGTGCGCGTGCGTGTGTGTGTGCGTGCGTGTGTGTGTGACACAAATCATAGCTCCCACTTGATATTGTGATGATATTACTTAGATATTACCTTGATATTGCTTCAATATTGTCTTAATATTGTCTTGATATGGCTTTGATATTGCTTTGATATTGGTTTGGTTATGTTTTGTAACAAGCTAAATGTAACGCCCCGGTCTCTGTAAAACTACTATTTCTCTAAGCCGACCGCCAAAAATATATTTTCTTAACCAACTTCACAATACCATAATAATTTTTTTAATAATGCAGCAAAAACTCCAATCAATTTACAAAATAATTATTACAAATGTTACATCCGACAAATCGCTCCACAACTCAATTCGCCTCGGGCTAAACAAATCTCCAGTTCCATCGCATGCATGATCTATCGTTCCCAGAATTATCTAACTTCAAAAATAATTAAATTGAAAACAAGAATGAGTGACTAATGCTCAGCAAGTACATCTTCCTTAATGATAAACACGTGACTTATAAACAAAATATTTTAAAAATATTTTTATGCATTCCATAATAAAAATTATTTCTTGCAAACATGCAATGCCCATGATTTCTACTTTTCTCATTTTACGTTTCATTATTCATATGCCCAATCTGTTTCTTAGACTGAACCTCTCACATATATTCATTTGCCCAGTCGGTTTCTTAGACCGAACCTCTCACAGATATTCATACTTTTAGGTTTTCTTTTCATTAACATGCACAGTGTAAAATACTTTTCAAATTCTTTTCAATGCATTTGCCAAAACTATATGCCATGTTTAATGCACAAGAAAATATTTCATTACATTCAAATCATTCCATATTACGTACAAAGAAGAACAATAACAACTGTACGTAAAAAGAGGGGCAAAAGAATGCACTTGCCTTGTTGCGCTTCCTTTACCGTTCAATTACCTTTGTTAGCTCTTACACTTCTTCTTTCCCTTAAACCACTTCCTATCATAAATAACTCTGCGTTAATAAATTTGTTAACTTTCATGGCTATCGATTCCAGTTAATGCCTTTATACTCTTAATATCTTATTTCGGTTCCATAAAGTCGTGCAATGAAGTAGAAAAGACAATTAAACTTTTAAAAGCAAATAAACCATGGTCAAAATCCTTCGAGCCACCATATGGAGAATTGACAAAGAAAGGACCTACACTAAGACCATCAGTTGAAGAACCACCTACTTTGGAGCTCAAACAGTTACTAGCTCATCTTAAGTATGCTTTTCTTGGGATTTCTTCTTTTCTTCCTGTGATTATTTCCTCTTCATTAACAACAAAGATGGAAGAAAAACTACCTCGAGTCTTAAGGGAGCACAATAGAGCAATTGGATGGACCATCGCTGATATTAAAGGAATTAGTCCTTCACTGTACATGCACAAGATCATGATGGAGGAAGCACATAAACCAACCATCCAACCACAAAGAAAACTGAATCCAAAGATGCAAGAGGTAGTCAAAGCAGAGGTAATTAAACTACTGGATGCTAGAATTATTTATCCAATTTCAGATAGTTCGTGGGTGAGCCCAGTGCAAGTCATTCCGAAGAAAGGCGATATGACCGTAATCTCCAATGAAGATAATGAGTTGATCCCCACGAGGACTGTTACGGGGTGGCAAGTATGCATCAACTACAGAAAGTTGAATGAAGCTACAAGAAAAGACCACTTTCCTCTGTCGTTTATTGATTAAATACTCGAAAGACTTGCCGGGTTTGAGTACTATTGTTTTTTAGACAGATATTCAGGATATTTTCAGATTCCCATCACTCCAGAGGATCAAGAGAAGACCACCTTTACATGTCCATACAGTACTTTTGCATACAGAAGAATGTCATTCGGTTTATGCAATGCTCCAGCCATTTTCCAAAGATGTATCGTAGCTATATTCTCAAATTTAATGGAAAAGTGCATTGAAGTCTTCATGGATGATTTTTCTATATTTGGATCTTCTTTCGATGCATGCTTGAATAATTTGGAGTTAGTTCTCAAAAGATGTGAAGAGACTAATTTTGTCTTAAATTGGGAAAAATGTCACTTTATGGCAATGAAGGAATTGTCTTAAGCCATAAAATTTTTGAAAAAGGCATTGAGGTAGATCGAGCAAAGATCAAAGTGATATCTGATTTACCTCCCCCAACATCTGTTAAGTTACTTTGAGGATTCTTGGGCCACGCTGGTTTTTATCGCATATTTATTAAAGACTTCTCAAAGATCACCAAACCTCTTTTTACGTTGTTAGAAAAGGATGCCAAATTTTATTTTTAATGAAGATTGTTTAAAGGCATTTCATTCCTTAAAGGCAAAGCTGGTTTCTGCACCAATTATGACATCCCCTAATTGGACAATACCATTTGAGATGATGTGCGACACTAATGATACTTCTATCGGGGCTATTCTAGGTCAACGGAAGGCCAAAATTTTTTTGCCAATCTATTATGCTAGTAGGACGTTGATAGGACCACAGTTAAATCATGCCACAACAGAGAAAGGGCTTCTATCCATAGTGTTTGCATTTGATAAGTTTCGATCTTATCTTATTAGCTCAAAAGTAATTGTTTTTACTGATCATACGACTATGAAGTATTTACTTCAAAAGAAGGATGCCAAGCCCCGATTTATCCAATGGATCCTTTTACTGCAAGAATTTGATGTGGAAATAAAAGACAAGAAAGGCACTGAGAATCTGGTAGCTGATCATTTAAGTCGACTTCCAAATGCTCCTGAAGTCTCTGAACCGATATGAGAAAACTTCCTAGACGAAACACTGCTTGCCACCCTGATAACATCCCCATGGTATGTCGATATTGTCAATTATTTGGTAAGCAAATAATTACCTCCTGACTTATCCTTTCAGCAAAAGAAACGGTTCTTTTCTGAGCTTAAGTATTATTTGTGGGATGAGCCATATCTGTTAAAGAGATGTTCCGGCTGGATAATTTGAAGATGTGTGGCTCATGAGGAGATTGCAAATATTCTTTACCGTTGCCATGATGGGCCGACCAGAGGACACTTTGGTGCTAACAAAACAGCCTCTAAAGTTCTACAATTTGGGCTTTATTGGCCTACAATATTCAAAGATGTGGTGTTATATGTTAAAGCTTGTGATTAATGCCAAAGGACGGGAAATATCTCAAAGAAGAATGAGATGTCCTTAAATAACATATTGGAATGCGAATTATTTGATGTGTGGGGTGTCAATTTCATGGGTCCCTTTCCTCCTTCATACGGGAATGTATATGTCCTGGTCACTGTGGAATATGTTTCTAAATGGGTGGAAGCAATCGCTCTCCCCACTTGGGAAGCTAAGAACGTGCTTAAATTTTTGAGGAAAAATATCTTTACCCGATTCAGTGCACCGCGAGCGATAATCAGTGATAATGACACATATTTTATCAATAAGCAATTCGCATCACTATTACAAAAGTATGGCGTTACCCACCAAATTGCGGTTTCTTATCACCCGCAGACCAATGGTCAAGTAGAAGTATTTAATCGGGAACTCAAGACTATCCTCGAAAAGACAGTCAACTCTAACAGGAAGGATTGGTCAATCAAGCTTGATTATGCACTATGGGCTTACAGAACTACTTTTAAAACTCCTATCGAGATGTCACCATTCAGGTTCGTGTATGGCAAGACTTGTCATTTGCTAGTAGAACTCGAACATCGAGCGTATTGGGCTCTGTGATTTCCCAATTTTCACTTATAAGAGGTGGGCAAGAAGAGGCTGCCACAATTAAATGAATTAGATGAGCTCTGCCATGAAGCCTACAAGAATGCAAGGATTTATAAAGAGAAAACGAAGAAGTGGCATGATCAGCACATCACAAGAAAGAAATTTCATGTCGGCCAAAGCATTTTATTATATAACTCTTGCCTTCATCTCTTTCTAGGGAAGTTGAAGTCCCGGTGGAGGGGCCTTTTTATTGTCATCAAGGTGTTTCCTTATTGCACTGTTGAAATTACTAATGAAAAAAAGGAAAAACATTCAAAGTCAATGGCCAAATATTGAAGATATAGTCGGGAGGAGCTTTTGACCCCATTAATGTCATTGTGACATTAAAAGATCCTAACTAGTTCAGCAACTAGGGAAGTTCGGCTAGCAACTTTAAAACGAGCGCTACGTGGGAGGAAACCTACGCTTTTTCTTTTCTTTCCATTTTATTCAGTTATGCTCTATATATATATATATATATATATTTCAACAACTCCCACGGTCTGACCGTGGCTAGGGCCACAGCCGTGGGCGGTGTACTGAATTTTTTTTTATTCTCACGTCTCTTCATTTTCTTTCATTTTTCTTTTTACCGTTTCTAGTTTTTCCCTCCGTTTTTGCCGAATCTTATACAAATTTTGCCCTCCACCACCTTTTAAACATCCTAATCATTCATATTCCGCTTGGATTTCATAGTGATTTTACTCTACCATAGCAATTTTCACATCAAATCCACTCCACATAGCTCCCAAACGACGAGTTGTGGGTGAATCATCCAAAACGACAACAAGACGGAGACGAGCTCCTTCACCACCGCCACAAAACCCATTTGGTATCATCTTTCATGACGATCAGCAGGAAACTAGGTATCATGCTTTAGCTAATCGTTGGATGCTCAATACTTGTTACATGCATGAGCCTACTCTTGAATTGCTGGGTCTAATGGTTGATATATTATGGTTATGTGGCTGGGTTGGTTGGGATACTTTTTTGAATCAAAAATATAATACGTATAATAAGCTTACTTTGGAATTTTTGAGTTCACTTGAGGCGGAGATTTTGAGAGGTCATCATGTTGAGGAAGGTCATATTTCATTTTGGTTATTTAATAATGAGCATATATTGACTTTGGCCGAACTCAATGCTATCTATGATTTTCCAATTGGTGGAACACGATGCATTGTTCCCGAGTTTAGTGCTACATGATTTTGGGGTGACCTTACTAGTGGCGTGGTATTTAATTCTTTCAATCTTAAGGCCACTTATTTGCACAATCCTTGTTTTCGATATATGCACTGATTCATGGCACATACATTGTTTGGGCGCGAGGATAGTGATGGAGTTGTACGCCAGGATGAATTATTTTTCTTATGGGGGCGCTCTATTCGATACTGGTTCCTTTATGATACGTCATCTGCTTAAAGTCGGCAAGTCAATTAAGGGGCATATTGTGGTTGGTGGTTTAATTAAGCCAATTGCTTTGTACTTGGGTTATAATGTGACTGAATTGGACTAGGCCATGGGAAATTCTCGCATTAATATTGAGTCATGTGTGGCGATGAAGATGGTTGTTCGTCAGGGTGATCATTACGCTCTCCTTTTCAAATGTTCGCAGTACACAATGTTACTTCCTGATGAATGCACCTCGGTTCAAGATAAAGCAAATTGGAAATATGATTTGGGAAATGACGAGGACGCCGATTTTGACATTTATGATGACATATTTCTTGACATTCCTATTTCTCCTACTGAGGACGCAGGTCCTGGTCAGCCTATGGGTCATTCTACATCTACTGAATCATCTACATTTGTGGGATTATAAGCATCGATTAATGAGCTGCGCACCAATCAGACTGAGATGCAGGCAACACAGCAGGAGATGATGACTATGATTCAGTAAATGCACCACTGACATCTTTCCCAGGGCCACTTTAGGCCACCGCCATCACAATGATCTTGTGAGTTCTCTTCTTATTGTACTATTTTTACATTGAAGACAATGCATGTTTTAAGTTTGGGGGAGTGGTTTATATTTGTCTAGGGTTTATTTAATTATTTTTGGATTTATTTATTTGTTTATATTTTATTCTTCTTTACAAAAAAAAAATTGTAGTAATTTATTTGGTTTTGAAAATTATTTAGAACTAGTGGTGTGTTTTTTGATAAATTGATGGTTATGATTGTATGTGTCGGATTTTGCATAATTAAATCATTGTACATCTATAATAGGCCTAGAGACTTTAGAAAATCCCTTGCTATCCTATTATTGCGATATAAGCCGTTTCAAATCACTCCACGTTAACTCTTAAATATTGAAATATTTTAGAAAGATTGTTAAATGAGGGTAAAGTACTTAGACTTCCATGGTGACTCTTGAATATTTTTGGTTACTAGAGAAACACTTGACCTCGAAGAAAAAAAAGAGAAAAAAAATAAAATATATATATAAAGAAATATTCCAAAAAAATCCAAAATTCAAGGGATATGAGCAACATAAATAAAGAGTTGGAAAGAAATAGGAGCAAAATGTCCATCAACTCTATAGGCAAAGCCTATGAAAACAAATGCGAGGAAAAATCAAATGCTCATTTGAGATATTGGTATTCGAGGGGATGACCCATGCCGATAGGTAAGAGAAACCGTCTATTGGTCGGAGGTCTATAATACAAAACTTAAAGGTAAAAGTCTTACTGAAATATTTTAAATATATATGAGTTAATACTTTCTGCACATAAGCACGCGAACACTTGTAAAATAACTTGTAGAGAGTAAGAGAGTTTTAAGATATTTGAGACTTGTTATGGATATTTATGGTTTAAATTATGTGGAGTTTTGCATGTGCATGATTTGGTGTTTATTTATAACTTATGAATTGTTAGTTTTCGATTATTTGCTTCACCAAATTTATTAATTCATTTGGTTTCAGAATTGTAAATCAAGAGTTTGAATTTCCTTTAAATATATTTATTGATTAGTTTGCTAGGGGACAAACAATAGTTTAAGCTTGGGGGAATTTGATAAGAGTTGTTTTGTACTTAATATTTTAATATCTTTTGCTCTTGATTTATCAACATTTGCTTAAAAAACTCAATCAAACATGAGATAATTGTTATATTTTTAGTTTGGATGTCTGGACTTTATTTTGTAGGTTTTTGGGCCTATTTTCGTGCAAATCTGGGCTTAGAATGGACAAGGAACGAATCCAGGCTGAAGAATGACAAAACTGTGAATAAAATAACAAAATGGCACTTCCCAGCAGCTCCCATATGCAGCCCGTGGGGAAAGCCATGGTCGTGGGAGCTGGCAGCGCATATGTTTTTGATTTTTACTCCTATTATACAAGGGAGGTGCGATCCGGACCATTCATGCATAAATTTCAGATAGAGTCGGATTGTGTATCTTATCCTATAAATAGCATAGATCTCAAATCAATTGAGGTATCAATTTTCATAATACATAGTTAGTAGCTTAGTAGTAGTATTTGTAGACAGTGCTCGATGGAAGCTTTTCCCACAAAACGAAGGCTTTTCACTCAGTAACTTTATGGGTTCCATTGTTCTAAAGTCTTTTATTTTCTTCTTTAATATAATTATGTTCTAATTTTCTTTGTTCCAAAATTAGATGGATATTGTCCATGATTAATTAGATTTACCGTTTTATCATGTTTTTATGTGAATTTATTATGTTGCAAGTTATTTTTTATGTTATTAATGCTTCTAGATATCTGATCAATGTTTAGATGAATTTTGTCACATAATTCAAGTACCGAGAGGAAAACACTGAGAACTCGTGTGAAATATAACCACAAATTAAATTTAGCTAGAGATAGTTTAGGTTATTTGTGTAGTTTCGGTAGTAACTATATCTAAGCTAGGTAGTGATGGTTAGTGAATCCGGGAATTTTCATAAAACTTAATACCATTCATATTATTTAAATTTTTCTTGGAGACTGTGAGATTAATAATTGGAGTATAGGTGCTATAACTA
The DNA here is from genome assembly GCA_032359685.1 of Pittosporum tobira. Classification (NCBI taxonomy): domain Eukaryota; kingdom Viridiplantae; phylum Streptophyta; class Magnoliopsida; order Apiales; family Pittosporaceae; genus Pittosporum; species Pittosporum tobira. The sequence goes on along the minus strand of JAUMHB010078617.1, from coordinate 1,509 downwards.
GAGATAGAGTAGTAACTAATTTAGGAAAATTCCACTATGACAACAGAATAAATTCCGTAACTTACATAATAAACCAATTGATCTGATTATGAATGGGTAGGTGAAGTCAAAATCTTAGCACGCTCTTCTATTATTAGTTAAAACCCTAATTTCATCAGTTTAGTTTACTTAGTAATTAATTAATTTTCTTAAAAATCAAAACTTTTATTGCTCAATTAGATAAGTTAAAGAGTTGTCAAAATTGGTAAATAATTGGCTGATTTCAATGCTTGTGGGAACGATATTTTTATACTACAATCTGATTAGTGCACACTTACACTTTTCTACGACCAATAATTAATGAATGTAATTAATTTCAAATAAGCTAACCAAATTATATAGATAAATATTGTTTTTCTGGAAATAAAGATGAACAATTATTCATAAAAAACCTAAAATATTGGAAATTTTGATACTATCTAAGTTTTATTTAATTAATATGTGACAATTAAGCTAAATTATAGGAGATCCTTAGAAATTTACATACGAAAATATTCCCAAATTTAGGGAGAAAATATTGAAGAATTAGAGATTATCTAATTTTTATTTAACTCATTTAGAACACTTAAGCTAATTTATAAAAAAATTAATAAAAAATTATGTATACTAAGAACAATTTTAGCATCTAGTGGGTTGCCACAACTCCTCCTTATCCCCTCCCCCCTGTGTTTCTATTGAGGTGGGATATTGAGAATATTGTATTATTTAATATAATATTCAATTAATATTTATATTAGTATTATTAGCAGTAAGTTGGAATACGTTTTTTATTTTGACTACAAAAAAAGTGGGCAATTGGTACCTCTAAGTGTGTAATAGTTTAAAAAAAATGATATAATTAAAAGACAATCGTAACTGTTCTAACAACTGTAACAATTTACTATTTAACATAACATTTTCGTGTAACAATATTTAAAATTGATACCAATAGTTTAGCAATTGTATCAATCTCTTGTTACAGATAGAGAACAGTTAAAAACATCAATAATGGTAACGATTTTTTGTTTCAATTCGCATGAGCGTTACAAACGTTTGACAATTGCCCCGCCTTTGAGGTTACGATTTTGAAAACTAATACAAATACTCAGCAATTGTATTAGTTTTAGTAAACGTATCAATTGATTTATGTTTTCATCTAGTTTTGTGTGTGTGTGTATATTGTATTTTATGTATATTAATTAGTTAGGGAACATTCTAGAAAGTTTCTTGTATGAATTCTTGTACCCTAAGATATATACCATTAATTAATGAGCATTTTAGAACATTATAAAATATTAATCTTGGAATAATCTAAGAACATTCTAAAAATATTAATCTCGGAACATTAATTCTAGAATGTTTCGACATTATATCTAGAATGTATATATATACATATTCTTTAATTGAAAAAATAATTTTATATATATATATATATATATATATATATATAGAGAGAGAGAGAGAGAGAGAGAGAGAGAGAGAGAGAGAGAG
>JAUMHB010078595.1:0-12345 GCA_032359685.1 Pittosporum tobira | reverse complement strand
AGGAATAGTGATAAAAGTTAGAGGTTGAAGGTCATGTCAACGCTGAAGAGTTGGAAGTTACGACAAGCTGAAAGTTGCAAGTTACGGTGAAACTAATGTTAGAAATGGGCAAGTGTTTGACAAGACGATAGATTGAAAAACAAGTGAACAATGGAAGAAGTACCCTCACTTATTTCATATGTAAAATTTCGAGGACGAAATTTCTGTAAGGGAGAATGTGAGAACCCGAATAATTATACAGGTTCAATTAATGTGTATTTATTATTCAAATAAATAAATGTATGTATTTGAAATTTTTTTTAGAAAATTTAAAATAAAGTAATTATTAGGATTAAATTATATATTTGTACCACAAATTTATACAAAAAACAAAAAAAATAAAAACAAACCAAAAAAAACCGCCACCCAAAAAAAAAAAAAAAAAAAAAAAAAAAAAAGAGAAGAAAGATCGGGAAAATGCAAGAAAAAGAGAGAAAATGGGACAGAAGACTCTGATCTACGCATTCGTCGCTCGGGGGAAACTGTGATTCTGGCGGAATACATGGAGTTCAGCGGGAATTTTAACTCCATAGCTTTTCAGTGCTTCCAAAAGCTTCCATCTTCCAATCACAAGTTCACCTACAACTGTGATGGCCACACCTTCAATCACCTCGTCGATAATGGCCTCAGCAGCAGCAGCATATTCTATTGATGGAACCTCCAGGGAAGGAATCGGCCGAGAAAAAAATCATCCTCCGGTGGGACTCCAACTTGTCGGAGGAGGCCAGAGAGAGATTGATCTTCGACGGCGACCGTCACGAGATCGATCTCTACTTAGATACAGTCGATGAAGTCCAAAAGTCGATAGCTTGATGTTAGGGTTTTGTTCTCCGCACTTGAAAGGTTAGTTTCTTGTCGAAAATATGTCAAATTCATTCCATTTATACGATTTAATTCGACTTCAACAGCTACCCAGTTGGGTTCAGACTTTTCAGACTTATCTTGTGATGAACAAACTGTACATTCTCAGAAGAATATTACTTTAAATAATCAATTTGTGAGTTTGAATGCATCTAAAGTTACTTTACACTTGAACACTTTGAGGGAAAAACCCAGTCTTGCATTGTCAATTTTCAGTCAATTGAAAGAACAAGGATTTAGACATAATGTTTGCACTTACGTGGCTATTATTAGGATATTATGCTATTGGGGTATGGATAGAAAATTGGATTCTGTTTTGTTAGAGGTTATAGAGTCGAAAAGTGGGCATTTGGATTTTGAAGTTTCAGGTTTGTTTGATGCAATTTGTGAGAGGCTTACGGCTGAGGGGCCATATTCGTTGGTTCGAGCACTTGATGCTTTGGTTAAGGTCTATGCTAGTCTTGGGAGGTTCGATGAGGCCACTGAAACTTTTTTCAAAACAAAAAGGTGTGGATTTTTGCCAAATATTTTGGCTTGTAATTTTCTTATGAATCGGTTAATTGAGTGTGGCAAAGTGGATATGGTTGTGGCTATTTATGAACAATTAAAGATTCTTGGGTTGAGCCCTAATGTATATACATATGGTATTGTGATCAAAGCACATTGTAGAAAGGGTAGTTTGAAAGATGCTGTCGATGTGTTTGAGGAGATGGAGAAAGCTGGGGTGACCCCCAATGCTTTTACTTGCTCAACTTGTATAGAAGGTCTTTGTTTGCAAGGAAGGTCAGATGTTGGATACATGGTTCTACAGGACTGGTCAAAGAAAAAGTATCCTATAGATGTGTTTGCATACTCTGTTGTAATTCGTGGGTTTGTTCGTGACATGAAAATGGAAGAAGCCGAGGGTGTATTGGTTGAGATGGAAAAAGCAGGGATTGCCCCTAACGAATTTTGTTACGAGGCCTTGATTAAAGGGTATTGTAAGGTGGATAATATTTACAAATCCTCGGAAATTCTTAAAGAAATGTCTTCTAAGGGTATCAAGACTAATTGTGTTATTCTCAGCCAAATTCTTCAACGCATGTGCCAATTGGGCTCGGCTTCAAAAGTGGTGGACAAATTCAACAAATTTAAGGCCATGGGAGTTTTCCTGGACGGGATTGTTTATAATATTGTGATCGATGCTTACTGCAAACTAGGGAAGATGGAAAAAGCGGTGGAGTTGCTCGATGATATGGAGAGAAAGAAGATCGTCCCAGATGTTGTCCACTACACCACCCTAATAAACTACCACTTCCTATATAAAAAAAGTGATGAAGCCTTTAATCTTTTTGTGTTAATGACAGAAAAGGGCTTAAAACCTGATATTGTTACATACAATGTACTTGTTGGTGGGTTTTCAAGAAACGGATTTGCACGGGAGGCACTTTATGTTTTGGATAGTATGAAGGCCCAGGGTGTGGAACCCACCAATGTTACGCACAACATGATCATTCATGGGTTATGCATGGGAGGAATGGTGAAGGACGCTGAAGTGTATTTTAATAGTTTAGAAGACAAGGGGGTAGATAATTATTCTGCAATGGTAAGTGGGTATTGTGAAGTGGAAAGGACAATAGATGCATATGAGCTATTTTTTAGGTTATCCAAACAAGGAGTTTTAGTGAAAAAGGATTCCTGCCTAAAACTTCTAAGTAGCCTTTGTGAGATGGGTAAAATGGGCACCAAAGGTGCGTTCGAGAGTGCCCTTATGCTATTTAACATTACTTGGGCTTCATATGGTGACCCTTGCCAGATAACGTGTGGCAAACTTATAGCTGCACTTTGTCACGCCGGAGATATGAGAAGGGCACAGTTGGTATTTGACACTATGGTTTGGAGAGGGTTAACCCCAGATGTCATTACCTACACAATCATGTTGAATGGTTATTGCAGGGCAAATAACTTGCAGAAGGCCGGTGATCTTTTTAATGATATGAAGAAAAGGGGAATCAAACCTGATGTCATCACTTACACCGTTCTGGTTAATGGGAGCTTAAAAACGGCACGGACTTCTTGGAGAGAGATGAAGGACATGGGATTAAATCCTGATGTTAAATGCTACACTGTTTTGATCAATGATAATTGTAAGTCAAACAACCTTCAAGATGCTACTTACATCCTTCATGAAATGATTGAAAGAGGCCTGCAACCTGATACTGTGACTTACACGGCTCTATTAAGTAGTTATTTTCGCTGCAATCGCATAGAAAGTGCTATAAACCTTGTTAAAGAGATGAAGGTCAAGGAGATAGAGCTAGATACCCTAGCCAACTCAGCAATAAGCTGTGGTATTTTAGCAGCTAAGAAAGTGCAGTTCCGACATTACTTTTCCCATTCTTAAACGTAAGATGAAAACATTTCAAGAAACTAAAAGGGAAATTCACTCCATGTGAAGCTTGTGCACGGATCAGCTTAAAATCATACGAGAGAAGCACGGCGAAAGCTTCACCAGTATTCGAAACCATGCAAAGCAGTTCCTTGGGAAAGATTATCTGGTGTGCTTTCTTACTTGATATATCTTCTTTCTTTATGCTGAGTACTACTCTGTTCCACAAAAAGTGTCCAATTTCTAATGACGTATGTGCGTAGTAAGAATTAGAGACTTCATTATTGACCTTAATGTCAACAATTTTTTTTTTTTTTTGATAGGTAATAGTTTTATTTATCAATAATATCAACCATATTAAAAAAAAAGGGGAAGACAAGGAGTCCACCGACCAAGAACAAATGGAAAACAGAACAAGGCTCTTATATAAAAACGCAACCCTCCAAACATGTTAGACTTTGTTCTTCTAAATGTATTTGAAGTACTCGTGGACCGACTTAAGTTGCCTGGAAATGTGATAGTTATTAGTTTAATCACCTGTGATAAACTTTAAATTATATTGCAAATACATATGTAATCAAGTCACCATGTCTTGCCATAAAGTTTTCTAATATTTTCGCTGATAGCAGAATACTAGATTGGACGTTGCATAACGAAGTGGTATCTTATCATCTGTACCATCTATCAGTCTGCTATACAGACTGCTTATAGAGTTATAAGCATGCAATTTAACGTCTCAAGGTTATTTCTCTTATTCACACTCACACTCACACTCACTTTCTCAATTTTTTATTTCTATTTAAAAAAAAAATATATATTTTTTAATTTTAAAATCTGCTCTGTCATATCTGTTTTAACCATTTCATGTTTATGCTTTACGTTAGGGTGTGGGCTAGATGACCTTTCGGAAGATGCTAACAAATACCTAGAAAGGTTTGATGGTTTGGCAGCATATGTCGTCTATAGAACCTAGACAGCAAGTTCTATCTCACAGATCAACATGATCTGATGTTTTCATACAAGCAATGTAACTTTTTATGGTTTTATAATCATTCCTTTGGTACTTTGGAAAATTTGACTTTCTCGTATTGTTAATTGAATTTGAAAAGCTGATGATGATAATCTTGACAATGGAATTATGATTTTTTTGCCGGATTAATGCATATCATATTGATTATTGTTTACTCAAGTTTACATTGGGACATTATAAATATAAAAGTTTGAGTTCATGTGGATCGTAGCCACCACATTTTGCTGTCAAATATGCTAATGATTATTTTCAGGTCGGTAGGAGATCCTTAAACAAAAAGGAGTTGGCAATGAGCAAGGGACAACATAACGGTAGTCACTGTTCAAATTTCTTTCTGAAGGTATAAGTGCCGGTCAAATATCTAAAATTCTCCATTCCAAAATTAGAGATAGTTTTTTTTTTGGGTTCGTTCTAAAATTAAATATAAATTTCTATTTTAGAACAATGAAAGGCCACAATATTGCTAATTTAATTTCTTAGTTCTTATCGATGGCCAATTTTTAGGTTGGATATATTGATGATGGTGATGCTCATGGTTCAACTCATTTGGGGACTTTTAAAGGGGTGATTGATATGGAGAACTTTTGAGCAATGGGTCGCTGGTATTTATCTGAACTGTTTCTTTTTTTTGGTACTTAAAGAAGGGCAGTTTCGAACAATACAACTGAACCGTACAGCAAAAGATAAGGGCAGTTTCGTCCTTTCGTAGTAGTAATATTGTAAGAGACGTGTGACATGTGGCAGCTAATTTTGAGATGTAAAGTTCGTAGAACAAGAAAAAACATAAAAATTTGGAAGGTTTTAACCTTTTTAAAATTAAAATTAAAATTTATAGTTATTGTATTAGACATATACATATTAGATAATATTACTAGGAAGATTATTGAATTTCAAATAATACCTTTGAGTAAAATATATGAATTTATGAAAAATAAGTAAATAAAGAAAATAAAACAAATGACAATAGTTTCAAGCACACACAAGTTTTCCACCAATCTTAAGAAAAAAATATAAATTTCGAATTTAATCAGACATTGATAAATATTATTTTAATTATTTTATTAGTTATGATTAAAGTGGGTTGTCTATGAATTAAATTTATTGAAATTGACAAATATGGAGATAAATATGAGAAATTTTCAAATTTTATTATTTTTTTTATTAAATCCATAATGCGTCTAATAAATATATGGGTGGGACGACCCATAAGTTTAAGTTATATTTTTTGTCATGTCTACATTTAATGATATAAATTTAAAAGAAACAAAATAACAATTGTAGACCATTTTTATAAATTGTTCATATGGAGTGGAGGGATTTTTTATTTTTTTTTTTCTTTTTCTTACTATAAACTTTCCATTTCAATCAAGATCCGAATTTTAACTGTGTAAAAAGTTAAAAAAAAAAAAAAAAAAAAAAAAAAAAAAACTTTGAGTCCTCCAAATTGAGAACTCCAAACCCTTAACTTATTACTTTTTCTTATTTTTTTTTTATTTTCCCTTTTTCTTTTTAAAAAAAAGTATAAATTGCATAAATAATTTCAAAAGCTTTTCACCCACCACACACGTGTGTGAGACTATTAAATACTCCCTCTGAAAAAAATGACCACGAAGAACTTATTTGGAAACATCATCACTCCACTTTAGGAAATTATCAACTACTAAAAATAAAAATAAAATAATGATTTATAAAATACAGAAACATCCATCGCGACAGAGCTGAGAGCTGCGATGACGATAGGAAACGGTGGCAGATTTTGGAGCGAATAGGAACCGGTCGGCGATCAGATTGAGGCGTGCATAGTTAAAATCCGAGATTTCATAGATCTGAATTGAGATGATTGAATAAGCTTCGTATATGTTTGCTTAAATGTAAGTCATTTCGCCCAAAGCTGTATTGTTACTAATCCCTCCGTCCGATAATTTGTGAAATATTGAAATTCAGAGTCATATAAATTCACTTATAATCGTTGAAAACAACGGATGTGGATATTAGTAATGCTTTTTAGTTAGTTGCTTAGTTTATCATACTTTGTTTGTACTAAATTTAATAAATACGTATCAATTTTAAATTTTAAGAAATCACAAATTGACTCATGTATCTCAAATCTTGGAATGCAGGGACTATTACTTTTCATGTTATTCTAGTTCATTTTGGCCGTTTTGGGTAACCTAATTAGTTTCTGTATACATCTTTCTGATTTTTTAATGGAATCCTGCAATTAAATGCTCTCTTTATTGTCAAATTTTAGTATGCTATTACCAAGTCACTTGTTCCAAATCTAAGCTACAATTTCTTGAATTTTTGGGCACCCACCTGATAAAAGGCATTTATAATTATTTATTTACTTTTTTTTGGGTGACTTGATTATGAGTTTAGTTGTAAATTCAGATTTGGGGTATAAATTAAGAATTTTATCTTTATGGCTTTTGGCAATCAAAGATGGAGTTTGAGAATGTACGATGTTTCTTGCAGTATGCGGATATGAATGGAATCATTATTCAAAGATAATCCCGAGTTTGACAGGCACGAACAATACCTTTAATTTCAACATTTGTGCCCCACTGCCACCCCTGATAAAAAAACCGCGTGGGTCCTGGGAACTTCAAAAAAGGTGCAGCATCTTGATTTTACATTCTTTGAGTGGTAGCATGGTGTATCTACTGTTTCAACATTTTTCATTAAGGAATATGCTAAATTTTATGCCATCGTTCTGAATTTAAAGGGAGTAGCCGAATGCTGTAAATCTTCTATTCGTTTCTTCTAGTCCTGTTTTAAATTATTACTGTTATAGTATGTAAATTCATTTGTGACTTCTTGCCTATAGGGAATCTATGAATCAAGAAATAATTCCTGGATTGCCAGATGACCTAGCTCTGAGATGTTTGGCAAAGTTGTCCCACGGGTACCATGGACTGCTAGAAACCGTCTCAAAGAGATGGCGAGATGTGATTCGCTGCTCAGAATATTCCAGCTATAAAGCTAGAGAAGGGTGGTGTGGAAACTGGTTGTTTGTTATGGCTGAAGGGTCCAAAAACCAGTGGGTTGCTTATGATCCTGATGCTGATAAATGGCATAGTCTGCCAATGATACCTGTCAACACCTCTTATTCTCAACATTATGGATTTTCATGTGTTAGTGTCGGCTGTAAATTTTTCGTGATTGGTGGTTCCTATGCGCCACAGGATCCATTATTCCCCCATCAGAGACATTTTATATCTAATGATGTTGTGCAGTATGATCCATTCCGAAACCAGTGGCTTATAGTAGCAAGTATGCGAACACCGCGTTCCCACTTTGCTTGTTCTGTTGTCTGTGGCAAGGTTTATGTAGCTGGGGGCCGCACCCCATCATGTGCTACAGGGCTTGCTGCTGGAGAAGTTTATGATCCAGTTTTAGACAAGTATGTTTCTTACATGCTTGTACCTTTGAATTACTTATATGTGCATACATTATTCGACAGTACTTCATCTTGCACGGACGACTAGTTAAAAAAATAAAAAGAATAATCTTTTGATGATATCTTATAATAGGTACTTGCTATCAATAGTTCATACCATGTTGCATTTTATTAATTCATTTAATTAATGTTTGCTGTCATGACGTTACTTGTCAGTTTGTTATACTTTTAGTTTCTTTAAAAGGTCATTAAATTTGTTCATGTAATGTTAGTAACTTGGTATCCTGAGTGCTTAGTTGCCAGTATATCTGCATTGGAATTGAACTTTACCCTTTTTACAGCTTAGGCAGAGTAATTTCTAATTATAAGTTTAACCAATTGCAGGTGGGAAGATTTGCCAGCAATGCCTAGCCCAGAGATGGACTGCTTAGGCCTGTCATATCAAGGCAAATTTTATGTTTTGACTGACCAGGTGGGCCTGCATGAGCAGACTACTTCTGAAGTTTTTAACCCATCAGATCGAACATGGTGTACAGTGAACGATATCTGGCCTTTCACAAGGGCAATGCATTTCTCAGTTCAGGTTATGGAAGATGATCGTTTATACACGGTCGTTGATTGGGGTGATAGTGGTATCAAGACTAGGGACACTGAGAAAGGAGAGTGGCGCCATGTAGGGGTGGTTCCTCCTGTTTTTCTCCCTAACCACCCTCGGCCATTGGAGTCCTTCGGTTATGGTTTTGCAGCGTTGAAAAGGCACTTATATGTCTTGGGAGGGAGAGTGCTGAAGTGGGAAGATTCAGGCGGTGGGAGATTTGAAATTGTAAAGTTGAATTCAGTGAGGGTTTGTGACCCGTCAGTTACGCCTTTGAACTGGAGGGAGACTAGACCAATGTATGGGTCTGCTAATGGATCGATTCTAGGATGTGCATCCATGGAGGAAGAGTCAGCTCCTTGGTGAAAGGTAATTTTTTTTTTTTGTTGTCAGCTTGGATGCACACCGCATACCCCTAACTAGGGTTTACAAAAATTATTTTTAGGGAATTGTTATTACCACAATGAAAATTTGATATTTCCACTTATCAATGAATCGCTGGTGGGAATATATACGATAGTATCTTAGTTTGTTTTGGTCCTGCATCAGGTTTTCCTCATTTGATGAATGGGAGAAGTGACGCTGGCTGATTTATGCGGAGATGGTTAGCAGATTGAGGGCAAGGAATGTACTGTACAGCTATCTAATCATAAATTATGTTAAGATGATGTAGACTTTTATGTAGTTATGTGGGCAGGATTAAGACTCTTTCCTTGATACTTTGTTTTCTTTATGTTGTATTTATTGATAATTCTATAGTTTATGTGGATGTATCTCTATGTGCTTCCATTCCCCCATTCTTGTTGGTGTTTAATTATTTTCAAAGTTAGAGATAGTTTTTTAATATTTTTGAATGTTTTTTAAATTATAGATAAGTTTTCATGTTGGTATTATAACATATTTGCGCTAAATATAAATAAAAGTTTACGTTATTTTTCAAGTAAATGTTATACACAAGATTTATTTAATATAAAAATTAGAGTAAAATTTATTTTGAGCCAATTAAGTATATATAATGTTTTAAATTGTATTATATAATTTTATTTGTGTTAAATCAAATCTTTTAATTATATTTTTTGTTTCATATTGAATCACATGATCAAAAAATTGTTAAATATTTGGTATATTTAGTGGACTCAAGATGAAATAAAAATAAAAATTTAGGTGTAGTTTAAAACATTATGCATATTTAGTGGACTTAAAATCGTTAAATTATGTTAATCGAGAAGTTAATATAAAACAAAGACATAGTTAAAAGATTTAGTTTGACACAAATAAAAATGTAATATTCAATTTGAAAGATTAGATATATTTAGTGGGTTCAAAATGAAATTTACTAATATATATACACACACAAAAACACATAAAAATTTAATAAGTCGATTAATTTTTTTAATTTGTATTTTCATCACTTTTTGAATAGAATTATCTCTGGACTCCACTCAATAACTCACTAAGGATGAGAATAACTTTTCACTTGACTCATTATCACTCATTTTAATACATATTTTAAATTAAATAATGATGAACTCTTTATCTTCCACAACTATTTATATTTATTACAATTTTTTAAACTCAACATTTAATAAAAAATAAAGTGTCATATACTTATTTAAAGTGACAAAAAACTCATCATCATTCTAACAAATTTTCTATTAATTTCACTTTATTATATTTATACATAAATTTATGTTACTTAAAATGATATTATAATTTAATTTTAAATAATTAACAAAACAAAACACAAATTTGAAGAAAAAAATATGACAAACAATTAATACTTATTTAGAGATAATATAATTTTATTTATATATATATTATATTTATAGAAAGTTTTATCAATATACAATTTATTTAAAGAATTAAAATATGCTTTTTTAATAACTCATAAAAAGATTTACATGTAAATATATGTATTTTTTAATTTTATTACGTGCTGTTAAACATTTATATTTGACTCGAACAACGCAAAATTCACTCCGTTTAATTTATATTGTCATATATTTTTTTTTAATTTATCCAATTTTAAATATTTTTTTTATTTTATATTATATTTTTCCAATGCCACCTAATAAACATTTTATTAAAAATGAAAAGCTCATTATTTCACTCAACTATCTAATTTTATTTAATTTTTTTTCTACTCACTTTCTTTATAAATATGAAAGATATTTTAAAAAATTATATATTTTTCTAAATAGGCGTATATGTTATAATTAGAAAATTATAAGTTGAACAAAAAGAGTAATATCTGTAAAAAAGATACCTAATTCATGCATCTTATGATCTTATGTGTTTATGTGTGAGTGCACTTATGTTGTTTTTTCATAAGCCTTAGTTGGTTACAAATGTCTCGAAAGAAAAATAAATAAATAAAAAATAAACAGCTGAAAAAGACTTCACATGAACATTTTCTCCATTAATATGAATCATCATCTACCGTATCTTTGAACTCGTCTCCTGCGTAATTCATCCAAAGGAAGCCGGTCATCACTCGACAACCAAACAGACGACAATCCATCATCGCCACTCTGACTTGTCCCACACATCTCACAAACACTTAGCCACCCAGAATTATCATATGTACAAGCCGGGCAACTCCACATGCCCTGTGCACTCCTCCCGCTTCCACCGACTCTTCCCCTACCAGAAATTCCTCGCCTTTGACTCGAGCCCCGATGCAGAAACCCTAGAGGCCAGCTCAGCACACTCATAATGCCACTGATGATCCATTTCAACGGGCGTGGGCCCGAATACGAAGAATTCAAACTGATGTAAATAATACCAGCTAGAATTCCGCCAAGGTGGCCGAGGAAGGAGACACCAGGAACAAACATTTGGATGAGAATCAATTCGACCCAGGCGGCAAAGCGTGATGGTACAATTAGTCCATATACTTGACTGTAGTTATCTGACTGGGAATTGAGGACAACTTTCATGGCAAATAGAACACCAGAAAACCCGACAGCGTACTCGCGATAGAAAGGTTTATCATAGTCGAAGAAGAGTAGAAGAGCTTTTGCTAGTATTAGTGTAATGCCCTGAGACATACCGAGTAGGGCGGCAACCATGGATGCAAATTCAACACTCCCCATTGAGTTCTCCAATTGGATGCCCTTCCATAAGAGTGACATCATGTTGTATACAAGATGTGATTCACCTATGTGGTAGAATGGTGACAAGAGGAGACGCTTGAAGTCTCCGTACTGCTCAACCACAAAGGCACGGAATCAGAATATAATGATATACACACACACACAAACACACACACACACACGACTTGTATCAAATGATGCAACTATAATATTCCAAGAATCTAACACAATTTACAAGTAATCAGATGATAATAAATGTTGGTTATTATAAAGTTAAGTTAACTAGATTGTTAGTAACTAGAAATTTCGTGCTTAAAAGAACAAGGACATGTAAACAATTGGATGGAACCCTACGTATGGTCTAGGCCACAGACTCAGCAAAGGTCACCTGGAGCGTCTTGCCTAGTCTGAAGCCCTACGCCTTATATCAAGTACATGCCATCTGCAGTTAAGCTCAATCTCAGGCCCTAGCCTAAGTGCGCCAACCATTCTGAATTTCTAACTGATATGAACCCAGTTTGGTAATTTTCCCATAATAATTATTGAACCCTATAGCATAAACATTAAATCGTTTTCTAGTAGAACAAAATTAAAGCATGACCCGAAGGGGTCACTTTATCTATCCTCTCACTCCCTCAAGAGGACCAGTTCTTCTTCTTCTTTGTCATGTGCAGACAGGCTTACAATAATCGTTTAAATTTCTAAATCCTTGATAACAGTTTTTTTGAAATTTCCCTACATAAAGCACAATTGTAATCACTAATAATATGTAACAGAATCATATTTATAGGCATATTTTATACCATATTCGCCGTACTGAAAGGCAGGCACCTGTTCTTTGGAGGCTTTGGCACCTTCATATGCGTTGGTCCTTCAACTACTTCAACCGTACTTTCTTTTTTATTTTTATTTTATTTTGTTTTGGGGGTGTTGGAGTGGGTGGGTGTTGTTGGGGGG
>JAUMHB010078594.1:0-32026 GCA_032359685.1 Pittosporum tobira | reverse complement strand
TATATTGTTGTTAATTGTTCTAGTATATTTGCATAACTTTGTCAAAGTTTTTATTTTAATAATTTCAATTTTTTTTCCATCTTATGTTTTGTTTCATTATGTTTACAATTGTGTTACTATTTTATACTAATTTGATAAACCGTTCCAACAATCTAAGGAACTTATTATATAATTGTTCTTCGTTTTTATGTTTAGATTTATAATATGAAAAAAATCATATATATACATTTGCTTAGTTTTGATAGTCTTTTAAATTTATATTTTACAGTGCGCTTGAATAATCGGTAATATGGCTGATATTAAAGATGATAATTGCTCCGCTAAGCCTAAAAAATTTAAATTTTAAGTGTTTGACGAAAACAAATAAAATTTTGGTTGAACACTTTAGGTCTTGTATCGGCTTTGGAGAGTGAAACCCTAACTGAAAAACCTCCAAGTGAAAACCTAGTTGAAATATCTATAACACCTTCATTTATAATCCCAAGTACTTCAAAATCCACTAAAGATGATAATATAAATTACCATTGTGTTAATAAGATTCTTAGTACTATATCGAACACCTTATATGACATATATTCATATTTTGAGTCGACTAAGATTTGTAGGATGATCTTGAAGTGGAATATAATTTTGATGATGTTGGTGTTCATAGGTTCAATACATCTTCATTTAATCATTTTAGTGAAAATTAGAATTCCTGAGCCTAAAAAAAGAAAATTAGGATAAAAGACCATAGATGCAATTTTTATTGGATGTGCTCAAATTAGTAAATCTAATAAATTTCTAGTAGTTCATTCCAATTGCAATGACATCTCTACTAATACTAATATTTCCATACAAGACTAGATCCCTCGAGAGCCTGTGGATAAAAATTCTTATTCTACGTATGATATACCTAGCACTTCTACTTCCATAATTGAACTTAGAAGGGGTAAGAGACATAGAATAGAGAAGAATTTTGGTGGAGAGTTCTGTACTTTTTGGGTTGAAGGTGAACCTTCTTGTTTTGCAGAAGTTATACGTTCTAACGATGTTCCTTTTTATAAGAAAACTAAAGATAGTGAATTGAAATCAATCATGAAAAATAATACTTGGCCTTTAACATATCTACCACAAGGTTGTAAAGCCATAGAATGTAGATAGATTTTAAAAAATAAACTTAGACCTGATGGATCAATAGACAAATATAAAACAAGATTAGTTCTCAAGGGCTATATCCCTAAGAAATGAATTGATTATTTTGATACTTATTCACCAGTTGGAAGAATCTCTACTATTAGAACTCTTCTTGCCTTAG
The DNA here is from genome assembly GCA_032359685.1 of Pittosporum tobira. Classification (NCBI taxonomy): domain Eukaryota; kingdom Viridiplantae; phylum Streptophyta; class Magnoliopsida; order Apiales; family Pittosporaceae; genus Pittosporum; species Pittosporum tobira. The sequence continues at coordinate 30,729 of JAUMHB010078594.1, read as the reverse complement.
CCTCATTTTGTATCAATTTGGACCCATTTTGACTAAGAATCAATTTTGGTCGGATTCTAGAGAAGCTTAGAAGAATTTATAAGTATTTTACTTGGTAAAAATTTTTATTCTCCACAACCTGTTGAGTTGTATTGTAATTTTGATTTCTTTTCATGCAAATCACTAAAGAATATTCAATCTATAGATGGTACAACATCCACAGAAGCATTTAAGAAAATGATATGTATACTTTACAATTTACTATTTTTATTTTTTATTTTATTTAAAATATAATATAATATATTATATTTTATTTACCTAAAAATGAATGTTTTATAAAGTGTACATGGTAGCAAATTGTGGAGTATAAATATCAATGCTTTTGATTTATTATTAGAGAATCAAGGAGCTTAATTATCTCCTGTAAATTTGTAAGTTATCAAATCACAGTAACAACTAATAACTAAAGTATCACAGCGACGGTACCTTCTTCTTTGACATATTTTTTCCTGGTGACTCTCCCGTTTCGCCTCCAACAGTCTATTTCCACTCTCGTGGCTTTGGTTTAAACCCTAATATCTATGCCAATGGCTACGTTTATTAACACTTGGGTTGGTAGTAACGAACAAAAGTGGATTAACAGATAAATCTACCATGCTACAAGTTTTAGTTTCACTCGCAGAGTTTGGTTTTGAATTCTAACTCCTACTACAATGAGCCTTTGGAACCACCCTTTTTTAAACGAACGATTGCGTTGGCGTATAGTAATAACGCGTTCATGCTATCGCGCAAACTGATGATTAAGACGCTAAAAACGCAGCCCAAGTACTTTGATTTTTTTTTGTAATGGCATGAGTGGATCAAAGGGTGCTAAACTCAGTTTCAAAACTCTTAAAAGAGTAATTCGAAGTGTTTTCCTATTTTCCGTTTTAATAATTATTATTTGTTTAAAAAGAATTCCTCTTATAATTTGATGTGAAAGGAGTATATTGCATTCTCAGTAAGCCTGTTCAAGTCTAATTTAAAGTTCACATTTCTTGATTTGTTGTCCCCTTTTTCTCTCTTTATTTTGATATGATATGAAAATTCACATTTCCATGTTTCTCTGTTACTGTTTGTCATTTCTTGATTTGGTGCTTGTTGACTATTTTCGTTTTCATCGACTATTTGTTCATTTAGGATCATGGGTGGAAGAATCAAGAATACCACATCCCTTTCAAATTATAAGAGTTTTTGTTTTTTTTTTTTTATATTAAAATTTATATAAAAATATAAGCAAAAAACATAGTAGTATAAGAGAAAACTACATTCTGAAATAATATAAGAACAAATTTATATTGATATGATTTGAAATTAAATAGTACATATGATGTATTATATAAATATATTTAACCGTGGACCAAGTAACATTCTCTTGTTCTTATTTAGAAATTAATTAATATTAACACAATAACTATTAAAACTATTATAAATACTAAAATATTAATAATATTCTCTAATATTTTGTAAAATCAATTCTCACCCTGTTTATGTTCCTTCGTCGTTACCACAAAAATAGCAGAAGCTATCCAGCCTATATTGCGGATGAACCGGATCAGGTATTCCAACCCTTTATATTTAGTACTCCAGAACTTAAAGCAGGTAGAGGCAACAAGGAAGCATTCCTTACAAGTGATATAGTGAGAGAGATGGTCTTTTAGACTCTCTCTGAGAAAGGTCAATTTTGTAAATTAGCTTTAAAATGTCTAATAAGACTATTTTTGATATAACTAGCATATTCAGAATCTGTTAAGACCTATTCATATAAATGCATATATTTGACAATTTGCAAAACATTCATCGCAAGATATTACCGTAAACAAGTTGACAGCCAGAGAGAATTTGATTCTGCATAATCCAATTTGCAGGAACATTCTCGAACTTCTATATTTCTTTGAAAAAGTTGACACACAAGGGTATGAAAACTCGAGAATCATTTGAAAACAGTGCAAAACATTAACAAGTGTGAGGCGGCCAATCTTTGAGAACCATGGATATAAAATTACACGGATTAATCTCCAATCCAGTGTTCCCTCAGAAGGTGCTACCAACAAACGAAATTATCAACCTTTATAATTAACTCTGCCAACTTTACAGTGCAAAAAATCTAAGCAAAAAACCAAATCCTGCCCATGAAAGATTACACCTCCCAGACTTGCAGATTAGTTCATAGAGCCTAACCATACCTTCTTATCAAATTTGAGGTGGCAGCTTCACACATAAGCAGCTTTTCGTATAAGGTTTTATCATAAGCTTTTCTTACCCCTTAATGACCATGTTAACCTCATCGGTTGGCTCTGTCTCTGGCTTGCTCCTTCCCTTTTGACCGAGTCCTGACCTGAAAAAAAAAAAGAAAAGAAAAGGAAAGGTATAACACATTGTATGGTGAATATATCAAATGATGAAACAGAGGGTGAAAAGGTATATACATCAAAAAGCGCTAGGAACTATATAGTCCCATGTACGTGGAAGAAGAGAAATATTGAAGGCAAAAGCCAAAGCACTGAGGATAAATATATTTTTGATTTGTTCTGCAGAATATATGGCAGACATTTAAAATGATTACTTCTGGACAGAATTGGAGAAAATTTTTTGAAGATCAGCAATCCATATATGAAACTGCATTCTAAACAAAAATAAAGAGGAAAAAATAAATTGCCATCATGAGATTTCACACCTTACCTTCTGTTTGCAAAAGATACAGCCTTAAGACATCGATAGGCATCTGCATCTACTAAACTCAACTTTCCTGATTTCCTGGAGTTGATGAGCTATCACTTGAAGAAACGGTAAACCCTCTTTTCCATTTTGGACCGTGTTGAAAGCATGCTCAAGGAAATCACGGTCCGCCTCAAGTGCTTCCAACCTGCTATTAAGGTCTAAAACTTCATTTTCAAGAGTAACTAAATCAATTTCACCACTTTGCATAGAGGATTTCTGTCGATCAAAATCAAAATGATTATTGCGTTCTTCATTGACAAAATGAATGTCCTCAACTGAACCAACGGCACTGTCATGACCGCAAGGGCTTCCATTTGATGGAGATGCATCTTTTTGCAGTGACAAACCATTTTTTCCATTTTGGTCATAAATTTGAGTCTCTCCATCAGTAGAAATACCTTCTGGGTTTTCTACACCATTAGAAATCTTTTCAGAGGACCAATCACTAGAAACTTGGTAAAGCTTTTTTTCTAAATTCTTCAAACATTTTGTGATGTACATAGTTTCATCCTCAAAGTCAAAGGAGAAAGAAGGCTTAACATCATTAGATTTCTCTTTTTCTTCGGATATTTTGGCAGATTTTGAATCACTCCCAAACGTCTTCTTTTCCGCCTTTTGGTCAGAGTTTTCTTGGGGCAAATTCTCAGCTGCCGATTCATCTGGGAAGTTATTCCTGTAAAAATATAACTCTTCTTCCAAATCATGTATCTCTTTTTCCTTTTCCGCGAGGAGATCATTAGCCTTTTCAAGTGCATCCACATCATACTCTGCCTGCTCCTCCATCATTCTTAAATACTGTAGGGATTCCATTCGAAGTGCTGCCTTCTCCTCTTGTAACCTTGTAATCATAGCCATTGCCTGATTAGCAGCAATAGCAGAAGCACTTCTTTCTTCCTCTAGTTCCTTATATGAAGAAGTCAAACACTTTCGGTCATAGTCAACCTGTCTCTTTAGCCGGTCAACAATATTTTCACCCTCAATTTCACTCACGCTGCTTCTGTCTGGAGATTCATAACCAGAATCATTTCTATCAGAACTCTGAAACACCCGAACCCCATCAGAGCTGGAAGCATCACTTTTCCGTAATTCATCATGCTGAGCTGGTGTCAACTTCACAATTTTATCAATTTTCACAGAATCATTTGACATAGATGGAATAGCTTCATTTGGAAAACCAGCTTGAGTTTTATCACCTGTTGACTCGGAAAAAATTACACTCTTTGTGACTGACGTGTCCCCTGATTCACTGATAACAGTAACTTTTACTGCTTCTCCTTTCTCTTCTGGTACTCCAAGAGGGACCTCAGTGGCAGTGGAATTGGGAGGAGTAACATTTAGTGATATAAGTTCAGATACACCAAAAGGAATTTCCATAACATTGGACGATGAAGGAACATCATCTAACGAAATAAGCTCTGGGATTGCAGATGGAATAACAAGCTTCGAATTTGGTTGTTCTCGATTAAGTTCTCCTGAATCACGCCCTATAAAAGCATCATTGGACTTGTTTACATTAGGCTGCAAACTTTCATCTAAAAGTGAAGGCCGGACATGCTTCATTAGAGTTGCCCTATCGGTCTGTGCTTTGGCCAGATTTTCTGAGCCCCCTTGAGCAAGAAAAAACTCATCAGAATCAATTTTTTCACGATTTACGGAACTTCGGTCATCGTCATCGGAGAATGGGACCTCCGATTCAGAATCAGAAGTGATTCTCAGTTCCGAATAGCCTACATGAGACAATGTCCTATCAGCAGTACTCCCACTACGAGGAGATGTAACTGTCCCTGATAATTTGTCCCTTATTCTTTTCAAGCTATCCCGATGGCTTAATCGGCTACGGCCCGGAACACGAGGCAAAGGTGGTCGGACATTAGCTCTAGAAGCGCCAAAACCCGCTGGAGTTAGCTGGAGCAGTCTTTGAGCATTTGTTTTAGTTCTCACTGGCTTATTGCAACAGGAACATATCCTTGTACTTGAAGGAGATATAAAATTCTTTTTCCGGTATGGACTTTGGAATCCGCAACGCTCGAAATCCACTCCCAATTTACCCATCATCAACTTGTATGATTCCGAGCTGGATTTGTTCTGCATTGCGATAGACATGAAGCATTCTTCACACATCCCACGGACATCGGCAAGCTTATCATGGATTTGACAAGAAACGGAGGACGAAATTTCCTCCCTGTGGTTACTACAGAGTAGACTCCGATAACACCCAGGTTTCTCGTGTGCAAATATATGATCAAGCCTCGAGCACAGTATACAAGGAGTTTGCAACTCACAATAATATGCAAATTGTCTCAGCACATACGATAATGCTGCATCGAGAAAAATCAAAAACATCAAGAACCACTCACAAGCTGCGGATGACAATGCAGCCATAAATCTGAGTGAATTCTTCCTGGGTAATTTCATAGATGAAATTCCTGTGGCTCCCATTTCCAGAAAGTCATGCCAATATCACATTAGGGTCCCCCCAATTGAGCAAATGAAGAAACTATTCCCAATTGCTCAAGAACATCTAAAAAGAAAATAACCCACAAAATGAAAACCAGCAGATCCCAAATCCTGCTCAACCCTATATGGTTAAGAAACAACAGAGCATTTGATTAGCACCCACTTAATTCTCATACATTATACATTGAAAAATCAATCATCAGGCCAAATACTAGCTTAGAAAATAATACTACATCCGTTTCACAAAAGAGTTCCTTTGTATCAAATTTCTTTTTTTCACAAAAGGTGGTCAAGTTTGATTGATGGTACTATAAAATGAGACAATATTATCAAATTTACCATGACAATTACATTATCATGCCATCAACACTAAACCAACTGCTATTTTACTCTGTGGATAGACGTGGAATAAACGCATCTCAATTCTCAAATATTCTAAATAAGACTCCTTTTTTTGCGGGATGGATGGAGTGTCAACTACGTAGAAAAACTAATATCCGTCCCTGGAAAAGATGGAGAAAACTAGATGGGTTCAAGCCAGGGGTGTGCTACATTTATCAATGAGGTGGCGTCGAGATTTATCTCATAAGTAAGGTAAAAGTAATCAAAATCCAAAACCTAAAAATCAAGGGCCCCTCAAATCAAGATGCCAATTCAATCAATAAAAACATAAAATTGAAATACCCACAAAAAAAAAATGAAACAAACCTACATAAAAGTGTTCAGTTTGCTATAATATCATTACACTGTAACAAGAAACCAAGAAACAATGTACCAGAAGGTGCAAGTTGAAGGAGGACGGAGAGAGACGAGGATCAGAGGGATCTGCCAGCAATCATTAGGGGAACAAAAAAATGAAATTAAAATGGCTGAAAATTACCAAGAGATCCTTTTTCTGCTACGGAAATAGTGACCGTTGAAACCACAGACTTCTGTGTTAACTAATTTTAGTAACTGGAAGCAGATAAACCAACTACCTTCCCGCGGTTTCAGCTGAATTAACATTCGACATGGGTTCCATGAACATCCATGGAAACGGTGTGCTTTGATACTATTCGTTGTTTTAGTTTAATTTAATTTATTTATTGGTACTTTTCACCTACCAAAGATAATCGACGGCCAAAACATAACTTAATTATTTTATTTATTGTTGATATCATATACTCAAATTATTTATTGTTTGTTATAATAGTAATAAAAGTTATCATCTAGTCCCTCAATTTCATAATTTTTGTAATATATTTAATAATAATATAATATAATTTTTAAAATAAATAAAAAATATATTATAATATTTAAAAATATAATATAAGAATATATCGAGAAGAATAAATACTCTTAATAATAAAATATTTTAATATATTTTTCATGTATCTTAAATTTTATATTAGACGACTTCTAAAATATAAATTATTTTATATAAATTGTAGAATGAGGAAATGAAATTATTCATAATTAATAATTATTTTATAAAAAGTTGGAGTTAAAAGGTCGATGCACGCTAAAAAAATAATCACAAAATACTAATTAGTAATTACTCATGTGCTTTCTTATTCAATCCAGAAATTATTAATACTTTTTTCAATGATATTTGTAAAGTTTAATCTATATAAACTATTTTAGAAGTTGAGAGAGTGTAATTACGCACACTTAGCATGTCCACATGATAAAAAATTATTTTAAAATCTATTTTTTACTATTTATACCATTTATTTATTGTTATTTCAGTTTTTAATATATATATAAACTATTTCAAAAATTGAAATAGTGTAATTACACACTCTTAGCATGTTCACGTGGTAAATATTTATTTTAAATCTAAATTTTTACTATTTATACTATTTATTTATTACTATTTTAGCTTTAAAAATATGAATTTTTACTATTTATTTTTGAAAATCTTAATTTTTACTATTTATACCATTTATTTACTATTATTTCATATTTTACTTATAAATGAAGATAAGTTTGTATCCCAATTAAGTTCTTATCCATTTTCAAAAATCATATCTCTTGTATTTAAATCGAACTCCTAAATTAACTCAACTTCATCGTCTTCACATTTATTTAGTTTATTTAAATCACATTTAATTTTTATCTTTTTTTACGATGTGGCTAATTTTTTTTCTAAATTATGTTCATTGTCCTCCGTTTGTAAACAATCCTCTAAACAAATGGATTTATAATCAATATATATTATTTATTCTCTCAACTTTTTATTTCAATTTCTTCATCCTAGTTTAGAGTTTGGAATAAACTATGATTCTTCTCCTTTTTTTTTACACAACTATAAAATTTTGCATCATTGTTTTAATATATAATATTTAAATAATTTTAGATAGGCACGTGAAATATTGACACACGATATATTTATTGTTTTTGCAGTATTATCATATATGATCTTATATTTTATGAAAGGTTATTCTATCAAGTATTTTAAGTTACATAAGGATGAAATTTGTACTTGTTATTTTTAATAAAATTTTCTCATTTACTTTAGTTATTCTTTTTCCTCATACATTGATGGTTTCATGTTGCAAAATATTTTAGTCAATCAGATATTTTTTGGAGGTATATCATACACAATTTTATTTTATAAAATGTTATTATGTCAAATATTCGAGGTTATGTAAGAATGAATTTTGTACTTATTATTGTTTTTTTTAATTTTCTGATTGACTTGGTTTTTCTTTTTTCTTTTACATTGATGGGTTCATGTTACAACAAAATTTATCATTGACTAGGTGATATATGAAAATAGTTTATTTTTAAGCTAAATGTTTTTATCTAATTTTAATTTAATTAATTTAATATACAAAAAGTTAGTTTTATAATTATAATTTTTGCAACAATACCAGGGTTAAAAGCTAGTCACACATAATTAGCATGTTGGTGGGATATTAGTATAACTATACACAATGAATCCTAATTACCATAATTGTTTAGGGGAGTACAAAATACTCCATCAATAATAAACATGTAATTATCAATGATTGCAATTAAAAATTATAAAATAAAAATAGCGTTTATTAAATAAAAATAAAATTAATCATCTTAAAATAAGGATCCCAATTCCCAAGTGGCAGCCTTTGGTCGGGGAATTACTGAAAGTTTTGTAAGCTTCAACAGTTCAACTTGACTCTGCCCATTCATTTGCATTCATTCATTTTAAGCATTTTCATGCTCTCTTTCTCTCTCTCTCTCTCTCTCTCTCACACACACACACACACACACACACACACACACACACACACAATCTCTCTCTCAATGCATCACTACACCTTAACTCTCAAATTCAAGGCCTTATCTCCTCACCCAATTGATACTACTCTCCAAAACCCTAGACTAATTCACGCCATTTTCTCACCTACCACCCTTCGGCTAACCAACAAATTCAAATTCAAGAAAACCCGTTACCCAATCTTTAATCGTAATAAAGGGGTTGACGAAGTTTCCGTCCCCAGACATCATCCATTAGGGTGTTCCAGTTATTCTGGCGAGGGAGGGAGACTGAAGAGTGTGGTTGGCAAAAAATTTGATGTCGCCACTCTTGGGAATCTTTGTGTGGACATCGTACTCAATGTCCCAGAATTGCCGCCCCCGACTCCCGAGGAAAGGAAAGCTTACATGGATGAGTTGTCCAATTACCCACCTGATAAGGTTTGTCAAGTTCCGTAAAAAAATATTATTTTGCATTTTCTGTTTGATGAAATTTGACTGGTATTGTAATTTTTCTACTTTGTTTTAAAATATTTTTTTTCACTGTTATGACTACTTATTGATCAGTTTTGAATTGCACCCAACTTTGATTGATTAGCAGAACAAACATTAAATGATCTAAATGGATAAAAATGAGATTATGTAGATATTACTTGGTACTTACTGAACATTTTCTGGATCTGTCACTCTTTTAGCGGATTATGGATCCCTTATAAATGGAATGGGGTGGGTGGGTGACTGGGTGCTTTGCTTGATCTCTAAAGGAACCCATATCTAAGTCGTGTGAAAGGGTAGAAACCTGTAAATCCACGTAAGAATATATATGTGTTAGAATGAATTATGAGCAAGACACATGTATCATCAAGAGACAAAATATCGCAAGTTAGTAAAACGATTATTGCACTTGGAAGCACTATGTACTAGTACTACACAACAAACTTCTTAGCCAACGTGAGTCCCCAAGACACATAGTCGTGGCCCCCCAGTCATGGCTGTGACTGTGGGCACCTCAGGGTCAGCCACATGCCCACATCATCACCTGCGGCTCCACAATGGAAGATAAACTTCCACAGTTGGAGGATTGAAGAAGAAAGGATCCGTGGTTTGAGTTGCTGCTTGGCTCTGCCTGTGGGAGTGGCCAGCTCAGGGCCGCTGCCCCTTCTACTATTAACTTCCTCCGATGGAAGATGTTGGAAGAAAAAAAAAAGAACCTTTAGTCCTAGAATGGCATGGGGTTGGCCACCTCAATGTCAACGACCACATTTTCGCCTGCGGCCCCTCGAGTATAAACTTCCACTGACGGAAGATAAACTTACACCATTGGAAGAAAAGAACAGGAAAGGACTCTTGACCGTAGGCGCGATGCTGGTGCGGTCACCTCGGATCCCTCAGCCGTATCATAACCTGCGGCTCCCTCGAGCATAAACGTCCATTAATGGCAGATAAACTTCTACTGTTGGAAGGAAAGAAGAAAGGACCCGTGGCCCCAACCGCAGGGCTAGGTGTGCTGATCTCGAATCCCGCAGCCACATCATCGACCTCCTTGAATATTAACTTCCACCGCTGGAAGAAAAGAAGAAGAAAGGACCTGTTACCCTAGGTGCAATGTGGGTGCTTACACCTCAGAACCCGTGGCCACATCATCAACAGTAGCCCTCTTAAGTATAAACTTATACTGTAGGAAGAAAGTACTTGCGGCCCCCTTGAGTATATACTTCCACCAATGGAACATATATTTCCAGTGTTTGGGAAAAGAAGAGGAGGCTAACCAAACAAGAGAATAAATTTGCATATGAAAATTCATAAAATGGTACTCAAATTATGCAGAACCCCAAATTCGGAGATGTTCTGTTTGGATCCTTAATTACTCTGTTAGCTGTCTTGTGCAAATTGATCATGACTTTGTCAATAAGCATTCAATACTCAAATCTTAAATTCATCAACAAGTGACTTGTCATTTATTAAGGTATACTAGGACTGAGGACATATAACTACAGCGCAACATTTGAAAGCCTGCTCTGAAGTAAACTAGTTTAACTCTTTTTTTAAGTCTTGATGAGCAAGCTTTCTGGTGAACTGTAGAAGCTTTATTTCAATGCACTATCACCAATTTCCTTGGAAAATTTATTGGAACTGTTTAAGTATCATATGTAATTGCTGAGCTTGCAAAAAAGACTAGTGATTTTTCAACCAACTTACATCTCCATCTTAATGCTCTACATTTTATTCATAAATGCTTTGTTTTCGTACATATCTGCTATCTCTTAGCATTGCTAGTTTAACTTTGCTAATAGAAATTCTGGGAAGCTGGCGGTAATTGCAATATGGCTATAGCAGCAGCAAGGCTTGGTCTCCACTGTATAACAATTGGTCATGTTGGAGACGAAATCTATGGAAATTTCCTCTTGGATGTGCTTCGAGAGGAGGGAATTGGTATCGTTGGGATGAGTGAACAGGATCATATTATGAACAGTTCTATCACTGAATATGAAACACTTTTGTGCTGGGTGTTGGTGGACCCTTTGCAACAACATGGCTTTTGCAGGTACAGAGGTGTTGAATTTGAGGTTTCTTCAGATTTTTAAAATTCATATTCACAGAAAATTCATACCATACATATTATTCTTGTTGGAAAATCGTGGTGTCCCTGTCCCTGACTTTTTTGGTTTATTAGTCGAGCAGATTTTAGTAAGGAGCCTGCATTTAGTTGGATGGTCAAACTATCAGCTGAAGTAAAAATGGCCATTAAACAGTCAAAGATCCTGTTCTGTAATGGTTATGGATTTGATGAGCTCCCCCCTAATCTGATTGCTTCAGCTTTGGAGTATGCCACAGAAGTTGGCACATCTATATTTTTTGATCCTGGACCTCGAGGAAAGAGCCTTGCTAATGGCACACCTGAAGAACGAAAAGCACTTGATATGTTCCTGAAGATGAGTGACGTTCTTCTTATAACAGCTGAGGAGGTCCAATACATACCTTGCTTTATTAACTAAAGGACATTTTTTTACTTCCGTTCCTCAAATATTCAAGACTATAGAGTCAATTAATCCATACATGGAAAATCCTATTTTCCAGTGCATTACGGCCAGGATTATGGGGGTCAAATTTCTAGTAGTAATGCTATAACTTTTCAGGATTATGGGGGCAACAGTTATACATAATATTGTTTTATCCTATATTTCTAGTAGTATATGTTTAGGGAATTGTTATTTCAATAAGAAAGGTCCTCCCTCACGTGAATGTGGGACCCACTTACTAGTCAAGTGAGGACGATCTGGTGGAAATATCACTCCCCTATTGTTATATTGGAGTTCTAGTCTGTCTGTGTTCCCACCCACCTAAGCAGACATCTAATTTATCCCAACTCAATTTCATAAAGTAGAAGTTAGTGTTGTTGATTATCTCCCCAATTGTTCTGACGGTCTGACCTATCTGTGAGGCATTGTTATCTTTGAAATTTGCTAACTGTGTTTGGTAGTTCCATGCGTTTTGATATTTTATCATTAGGTTCTCTGTCAGAATTGTCATAGTTTCCTAAATACACGTAGGAGACTCTGTATCAATTGTGCCATGTCTTCTTTTTTACCTCTGACCGGACCTTGTTTAAACTATGTTGATGATGTGCCAGGCTGAATCATTGACTGGCATAGGAGACCCAATACTAGCCGGACAGGAGTTGCTAAGGAAAGGGGTCCGCACAAAATGGGTGATTATTAAAATGGGTTCGAAGGGATCAATTTTAGTCACCATGTCAAGTATTTCTTGTGCTCCTGCATTCAAGGTATTGATTTGTAGTCATAAGTTTATAGGATTTGATAGGTAATTTCGTCCCCAAGTATGGGGATTAGAACCAATGATCTCGAGGTTATTCCTCAAAACTGCTCTGCCCCTTATCCCACCCACCCCTTGGGATTATTTCGTACTTATTGAGAAAATAGTTTATATGATTTCATTTGAAAGTCTATATAAGGTTATTAACAAGTATTCAAATAATTTCAACAGGTGAATGTCATTGACACGGTTGGCTGTGGTGATAGCTTTGTAGCGGCTATTGCATTCGGTTATATACAAAATTTGCCTTTGGTATACACATTAACTATTGCAAATGCAGTCGGTGCTGCAACCGCAATGGGTTCCGGTGCTGGCAGGAACGTGGCAACCTTGGAAAAAGTCTTGGGACTCTTGACAAGATCAAATCTCAACGAAGATGACAAATATTTGAAGAAATTACTGAATCAAAATTTGGATGGTCAGGAAATAACGTTCCTCTCAAAAATGGTCGTAAATGGAAGCAACAACCAGCTGAACCATGTTCCCTTGCAAAAGGTGATTTCTGAAGTGTTGCCTAAGCTGGAATCTGGACGGTTAAAGGGGATTGTTCCAATTTGATGCCCGCTTTTGTAACACGTCCATTTAAATTTCTCTGGAGTTGCTAGTTGTTGCATATACCCCCACCGATGTATGAAAAGACAGGATAAAAAAGAAATATTTATATATGCGGGTAGTGAAATGAGATTTTTGGCTGCCATATTTTTAGAAGCAGACTTAGGTAGGTCACTACGCGCAGCTTATTGTTTGTGTACTGGGGATTGAAGATTTTCCAGTTTTTTTTTTTTATGTTTAGACGTGTTCTTATCAAGATGATTTGTTTTCATTGTAACAGGAATGTAACCATAGTGTGTTAATTAATAGGGTGGCTGCATGGGGTTTATGTGGAATTTTAAGATTTAAAAAGAAGGTTTCATAATGTGTGTTTATATTCTCGTTAATGCTTTCAAAAATTAGTTCAAAATAAATGAATATTTTATATATTGGCTTTGTAGTGTGATTAGAAAAAAACAAACTACTACAAAAATAAATAAGTATTCCTCCTTCCACAAAATAAAAATAAGAGAAAAAGAATTTATTTGTCGAATTAATTGTAAAATCTTAAAATTTAAAATGAATATTGTTCATTATACTATGATTAAAAAAAAGTGAATGTTTTAATGAGTCAAGTGATATAAATAATTTATAGCAACCAAATTTATATAAATATTTATTAAAATTTAATGAATTTTTTATGTTAATCTAAATTTTAATTTTCAAAATTTAACCTCAGAAATTTCAAAAGCCATCTTTCTTGGAACCGAAGTAAGGAGCAATGTACTCACACAAGTGCCCCTTGCTTTCTTGCCGACGAGAATTGTACCCTCATTTTCCATTTAACAACAGGTATACCCTCCAAATTCACAATTTCCCTTTTTTATCCTCCACCAGAATTTGGTTCTCGGACTATTATACCCTTACGAAGGACCCAAACAAAAATAATAAAATATACTTTGGAAGATCATTATCCAATTCAATTGTTGCTGGTGCACAGATTTACAATTTTGCCATAAACAATTCTATTTTTTTTTTATTTCAGATTTTTTTTTTGTATTCCTACAATTATTTACTAAATAATAATATACTACGAAATATAAACAAAAAATAAATAAAAATGAGTAAAATTTACTTTCCACCTATTAATTAAATTTAATATTTTATTTCACACCCTAATATCTCAAATTACACGTAAAATATTACACTATTGATTTTAATTACATTATTATTATTAAAAAATTATCTCAAATTTTGTTGTAGTGTGCTGCATATTGAAACAAAGTTTAAAATCTTAAAGTACAATTTCATAGTATTTTAAAAAGTCATTGTCCTTGTAAAAAGCTGCCCTAAAATTTGAGACGCAGAGTGAAATATAAATCATGTAATTAATGAGTTCACAGTAAATTTTATTAAAAAATTAAAAAATAATAAATACGTAATACGTATGCGTAATTAATGGGGGTGAGGTGAAGAATATATTATTAATGAGTACAAAATAATACTTTATCCGTCTCATTTATATTGTAATATTTATTTTTTTTAAGTATTTTATATTATTGTAACATATCAAATTTAAAAATTTTAATAATGTTAATTGTCTAAATTATTCATACTTTATAAAATATAATCCATCACTTCAATCACTATTATCATATTTTAAATTATTATATTAATATTATATCCCATCACTTTAATTATTATTTCAGTATTTTTTTTTAAATAATAATATCAATCATTATTTTTTTATTTAAAATTATAATATTAAATATATTTTTTAAACTTAGTATAAAATTAAAATATTACAAATTGTTTGGAGAGATGGGAGTATTTGCTAAAAAAATCATAATAAGAACACAAAAGTGGGGCCAACGGGGGTAAGGTGGAGAATATATACGGGATGACCTAAATACCCTCTTTGTAACCTCAACCCTAAGCTTATTGCCCTCTCAAAACTCCGATACCCTTCTCCCCAAATCTCTTCTGCCCTTTTGCCCCTTGCGTCTCAATTTTCAGTCCCTTCTCTACCCTTCTCTCCCTCTTTCCGGTAATTTCACCCCCTCAATCTCTCTATTACCCGCCAAAATCAAACTCTCTGTTTTTACATTCTCGTCTTTATCTATAATTAAACCCCAATCTTTGCTATTGCATCAATTAATTCGCATCTTTCGATATTCCTTCCACTGATCTGTTTCAGTTTCTCTTTTATTTTGCAGGTTCGTATGAATTTTGGACAATCGCAGCTGTTACTGTTTGGAATTACTGCCACTTGCATTCCAAATTAGGGCTTTTTCCAGTTGTTGGTGAGCTTGTTTATATGATTTTCTAATTTTTTTTTCTGTAATCACTGCTTGTTGCACTCTGTTTGGTTGCTAAAAAATGGAATCTTTATTTTTTTGACAAGTCTTTATTTTTCTGGGGTTTTCATAAAATCAATTGGGTAGAATAAAGCTTCAATTTTTATTTGAAGGCAAAATAGACGCCACCTCAGCTCGGATACACATAGACGTTTTGAGTCAATTTGGGAATCCAAAAGAAATCGAATTGATACGGATTTATATTTGATTTTAGTACAAATGTTTATAACTGTTGTAAATAACTAAAAAGTACTAGTAATTATTACCATATTTGTTACATTCCACTCATAAATGATTTCATATCAATTTTGATTACAATTAATAACTAAAAAGTACTAGTAATTATTACCATTTTTGTTGCTTTCAATACTTAAATGAGTTCATATCAATTTCGATTACAATTTCTCAAAATGATTCTAAAAAATCTCTGTGTAACTCTAATTTTGGAGTAGAGGGAGTAAGTGCTTTGTAACTATGATAGAGCAAGTGGGCGTTTAACTCCTAAGTAACTTACTTTCAAACTGTATTTTTTATTTTATTTTCTTAATATCTCTGCAGCATCTAGGAGTGTGTGTGATTCATATTGTTAGGAATCATGGCAAACCATGATCTGATTCTCGGGCAAAGGCAAATCTTGCCTTTGGTTCAAGATCAGCATTTGGGGATAAGGCATAGTCACTCTCTAGTGAATGGACAGGACCATAAGCTGGGACTGGGGCAGACACATGAGCATGGTTTGGATTTAGGACAGGATGGCGATCATGATTTAGGTCTAGGGCATGATCGTAAATTCTTGCTGGACCATCGAGCTGCTCTGCCACATGCTCAGAATCATGGCAATGAACATGAGAATGGATATCCTGGTAATGAACATGAGAATGTATACGATAGTATTAATGAACATGAGAATGGATATGATAGTGGTACCGAACGTGATACCGAATATGACCATAATGGGAATGGAATAGAGCCCGGTGAAGAAAATGGAGCCGATATTGATCCAGATGATACCGGTATGGACCACCTTGATAATCAATTGGCTCTTTCTACAGAACATCATCATGAGTTATCTTTATCAGAGAATCATGAATTGGCCGTTGTAGAGGACAACCAGGAACTTGATGAGAACTTGGATCTTGTTGTGCACCAAAATCATGATATGGGTATTGTACATTTCCCCGATATGTCCATTCATCAGGGCCAGCTTGTGGTCACTAGCCCAATCATTCAAAGCCGAACTGTTGTTCCTGCTCCGACCTACGAATTGGCTGTTGGGCAGGAGTTTCCCGACGTCAAGAGTTGTCGGAGGGCATTGAGGGACACTGCCATTGCTCTTCATTTTGAGATACAGACAGTTAAATCTGACAAGACTCGTTTCACTGCTAAATGTGCAAGTGAAGGTTGCCCTTGGAGAATTCACGCTGCAAAACTTCCAGGTGTCCCCACCTTCTCGATCAGGACTATACATGCCGAACATAGCTGTGGCGGAATTGCACATCTTGGTCACCAGCAAGCCTCGGTCCAATGGGTTGCGAATTCTGTGGAGCAACGTCTTAAGGAAAACCCGCAATGCAAGCCAAAGGAGATACTGGAAGAGATTCACCGTGAATACGGAATCACCTTATCGTACAAACAAGCCTGGAGAGGAAAGGAACGAATCATGGCTACTCTTCGTGGGTCATTTGAAGAAGATTATCGCCTACTTCCACAATATTGTGAACAAATCAGACGGACCAATCCAGGAAGCATTGCATCAGTTTACGTGAATCCTGTGGACGACTGTTTTCAGCGCCTATTTGTTTCATTTCAAGCATCAATTTTTGGGTTTTTGAATGCATGCAGGCCACTAATTGGGCTTGACAGAACCGTGCTGAAAAGTAAGTACCTTGGAACTTTGCTATTTGCTACTGGTTTTGATGGCGATGCTGCACTTTTTCCTTTGGCATTTGGTGTTGTGGACGAAGAAAATGATGACAACTGGATGTGGTTCCTTTCCGAGCTTCATAGCCTACTGGAAGTAAATACTGAAAATATGCCGAAGCTTACAATCTTGTCTGACAGGCAAAAGAGTATTGTTGATGGAGTAGAAGCAAACTTCCCAACTGCTTTTCATGGATTTTGCATGCGTCATTTGACCGAAAGCTTCCGGAAGGAGTTCAACAACACTCTGCTGGTCAACCTTCTGTGGGAAGCTGCTAGTGCTCTTACTGTCATCGAGTTTGAAGGGAAAATTCTAGAAATTGAAGAAATATCACAGGAAGCTGCTTATTGGATCCGAAGAGTTCCTCCTCGCTTGTGGGCCACCGCCTACTTCGAAGGTACACGATTTGGACATTTGACGGCTAACATAATTGATTCGCTGAATACTTGGATACTTGAGGCATCCGGGCTTCCAATAATTCAAATGATGGAGTGTATCCGTAGGCAATTGATGACATGGTTCAACGAGAGACGTGAAGTTAGTATGCAGTGGACATCTATACTTGTTCCTTCTGCCGAAAGCCGTGTGTCAGAGGCTCTTGAACGGGCCCGCACTTACCAGGTGCTCCGAGCAAACGAGGCGGAATTCGAGGTCATATCTCACGAAGGAACAAATATTGTGGATATTCGGAATCGTTGTTGCCTTTGCCGAGGATGGCAGCTATACGGGTTGCCCTGTTCTCATGCTGTGGCAGCCCTCCTCTCTTGCCGTCAGAATGTTCACAGGTTCACAGAGAGTTGCTTTACAGTTGTGACTTACCGGAAAGCTTACTCACAGACAATACACCCTATTCCAGATAGGACCCTTTGGAAGGAATTGTCACAGGGATCTCATGGTGGTGGGGAAATTACTAATGCTCTTGATATTGTCATAAACCCAAATAATGCTCTTGATATTGTCATAAACCCCCCAAAGTCACTTCGACCGCCAGGTAGGCCGAGGAAAAGACGAGTTCGTGCAGAAGATCGAGGTCGTGTGAAGCGGGTCGTGCATTGCAGCCGCTGCAACCAAACGGGGCACTTCAGAACAACTTGCTCGGCACCTATTTAAATTAGTAAGCTGAATATCTGCGAATTTCTGATGGATGTAAAAATTTAGGGTTACTTTATTTTGAGGGTGATTGCAATTGGACACTTTCGAACAGGTTGTTCAATGCTTTTGGATATTTGCAATTTTCTTATCTATGACAAATTTTAGAGTTTTATCTATTTGGGGTTTGGATGAGTATGATTTGCTACTTTACTGGCTGTTGATATATTGGAATTATTGGACTACATAAATCTGCACAAATTGAGGATTGTGCATTTTCTGTATCTGTGATGAGTGTGTTATGGTGGCACTGTTTAGAACTGATTATTAAACTTATTACTCTTTCCGTTCTATTTATATTGCAACACTTGTTTTTTTAGACGTCTTACATTATTGTAATATATTCAATTTGGAAAGTTTAATAATGTTAATTGTCTAAATTATTTTTACTTTATCAAATATGGCTTATCACTTCAATCACTATTATTTTATTTTAAATTATTATATCAATATTATACCCCATCACTTTAACTACTATTTTATTATTCTCCTATTTAAATAATAATATCAATTACTATTATCTTATTTAAAATTATAATATCAAACACATTTCTTAAATTTCGCACAAAGTAAAATTGTTACGATTTGCTTGCGACGGAGGGAGTATAACTTATTTTTAAAAATAAATTATCTTAAGTATGTTTTTGTTAATTTAAAAAAAGTTATAGGTTAAGTCTTAAATAATATTTTCAATTTATTTGAAAATTTTAATCAATAAATATATTTTTTTTAAATTATAACTATTTTTAGTTAACAAATAAATTTTAAGTTATGCTTATCTGAATTTTTTTGATTTAAGATGTCATTTCGTGGATTTGTATTACATATTTATTCCTGATTTCTCGAAATAAGTCCATTTTTTAAATATTGATGTTTATTCGTAAAATTTTTAAATTACATTTTTGATGTTTTTGCAAATAATAAATATTTTTTAAAGATAATTTATAATATTCATTATTTAGTTCTGATTAAAAATTAATTAAATTCATGCTAATCTTAAAACTCAAGATTTTAGTACTGATGTTCAAAGTCAAAAAGAAGCAAAAACAAATCAAACTAAAATTTTAACAAATCTATATCATAATTCATGTTTTAAAACTGCAAAATCTTAATGTGATAAAATTTTAAAATATCTCTAATTTTGAAACAAATAAGTTATTAAATAAGTAAGTACAGGGTAAAGGAGGATTAACAAGGAATCCTTGCATAAGACAATCTCCTGTCTGTTCTTTTCCTTTCTAATTTCTACAACAAGAGAAAAGTCTATTGCGGTAAAAAGAAATGTCATAAGGTCACACAAATTTTCTCGAACTGACGACTGACAAACATCAAGCCTAAATATTATCCGTGAGCAATCATGTTCTTCGTATATTGGCGTAAAAAGGCGTTTATCATCTTCCCACAATCTCTAGGTATCAACTTGTTCAATATCCGTAATTGCTTCCATAGACAGGACCATAGTCTCCAGCAGGTGCAAGACCAGTAGCAGCATTTGGGGGTTGAGACGGATACGTGGGCCCATGATTGGGATAAGGATTATTGTATCCCTGCCCGGGAGGAGCTGCACTTGCAGGGTTCTGTGCAGCGCTTGCAGCAGCTTCAGCAATAAAATTCTGTATCATGCACAAATAAAGGGAAAAGAGGTTGGGATTATGTGACAGGAGAATTTAAAATCAGACAGATTTCTCAAACGAAAATAGAATAGATATATAAAAAAATAAAAGAAAAAATAAGAACATAAAGGTACAATCAGACAGATAACTGGAAGGTGGATTCGTTACCTGTATCAACTGCTGAGCCGTTTGAACTTGTGAGGCAGATCCACTTATCTCAACAGTCATCTCATCAGGAACACCCCTTGCTTCCTGTATCACAATAGTTGCACCGCTAGCACGCCTCATGTAACTAATATTTGTCCCAGAGGTCCCAATAACAGCATCTGCATATGCAAGTGGAATTTGCATGTTCTGCGAGACCTGGAACAAAAGCAATCTTAATATCGGTATAAAATAATTACAGAAATGAAACTTAAATATTGGGAAAACGATGTAATCGTAGCACGATAGTACAATTCTAGTACTATCATATACTTGATAGAAGAAATTAAACCTTTGTGACCATTGATTGCTGTGGCTGCATAGTTGTGTGAGTTCCCATAGACACATCCCTAGCGTATGCAGGTGGACCTTGACGTGGCTGCTTGTCCATAGGAGGTGTGTCTGCTGGTGGTGGATAGTAGTTCTCAAATTGGTGCGGAGGTGGCATATATTGAGAATTTGGAAATCTAGGCCCACCACCACCATTTAGAGGAAAACCTTGAGGAGGGCCCGCCCAGGATTGAGGTGGGGGCATCATGTCCTGGTTTTGTCGAACACTTGGGGTTTGCATCTGTCCACCAGAGACAAAAACTACATACATTACAAATGCAACAAATGGTTCAAGTCATAAAAAGCCACTAACATCTAGAAATGTTGTTATCGCAGTAGCAAATGATCAACTCAACCAGAGAGGAAACCATGCACTGTACTTTTCTTCAAATTTTGGATGGATACAATAATAGTCAATATGAATCAAGTTTTATGGACTCATACATTAGGTCAGAGCCGCCTTCATCATGGGGAGAGAGGCTAAAAAGTATGCAACTCGATCCAAAAATTTAAGCCCAAATTTAAAGAATGCAAGATTTAATTTGAATCTATTTGACAGATGGTCTGGAAAAACAAGTCACTTGCATATGACCTCATTTTATAATATATTACTACAAGAATCAAAAGAGGAAACTTACTTGCAGCATTTCAAACATTCCAATCACACTTCGATCAACTAAAAATTTCCTGAGATGGGTTGCAATCTGTTCAACAGCCTTGTGAACTCCTGTTGGCTCCCCTTGTACCTCAACAACACTATCATCTGGTAGAGCAAAAACTGGCAGCTTTTCTGCAGAAATTTGATCAAACACAATATATTAGCATATAAAAATAATAATAATAAATAAAGTTTCTTAAAAATAAACGATTCATATATGATGGAAGTAACAATTCAGAAATATGAAAACAGGAAATTCTCCCCAAAAAAAATATATATAAGAAGAAAATGGGAAAGTGTGATCTGCAAAGGTACCTCCTCCTTGAACTCGAATTATACAATTTGAAGCATCTTGAATAGACTTTACAGTTGCACCCTGCTTCCCGATCAAGCTTCCGGCTTGTTGGTCCGCCACTAGCATCCTTATGCTAACTGTTCTGCCTGCATGAGCTGGATCGGTGTCAATATCAACTATGCGTTTAAGAACCTTCAGCAGACCATCCATAGCAGGAGGAATAGGGACATTTGGCTCTTCCTTGGCAGAAATCAGCACCTAATAAAAGAGCAATATCCAAAAAAGTTTACATCAGCAGAAATGCCTACCTATTCTATTACAGAATCACCTACATGCTTTTATTAGTCAGATGCACACTTGAGCAGATTTATGTGCTTATAATACAGAAAGTATCGAAGTAAAAATACAATGTTAGATTATTTAACGTTCTGCAAACTAACACACCACATAGAATCTCATCAAATGGTCCTTCCTAACCTTACTACTCCCACCACAAGAACTTAACACATAGTGACTGCTGACTGAGCCCCACCGGCAAATTGTAAAGACTTGATCACATGTGCAAGGAATATCACAGTGGTCGGGAAGGAAGGAGATACAGCTTGAGCGTGGAGCTTGTCTTCTAATTAACTCCCAAATAAAAGTTACCTTACAAGATAATTTATGTGGCACATAAATTAGAGTATGAAAGGATATTCTGACCTCCATATAATTTTAGACAAGCTTCTTTTAAGTTGTGACTAATTTCTTAACACAAATATTTGAGCTTATTAGTATGGAACAAATCTGACAGACCATTTGAGCTAGAGCATCTTATTATATCATTTGGTGTTTTTTCCCCCTTCTGGCAACTTTATTAATGTGTGGCAAGACACCAACCAAGTTCTGAAGTTACCAGACACAGTGCAATGCTTCTTGATGGTTGGTACTGATGTCTGCACAAGGTAGTACTTGACTTTTTTTTGTCAGAAGGATTTTTCAATACTTGTAATGTTCGATGCTGATCACTGCAATCTGCATCTTTGGTTCTTCTATTTTGATGCCAATATGGTGATTGAATTGTTGCCTTATATATGGAACCACCTGCATACATTCATTTGGTTACTGTGATGCATTGACTTTATTTATGTATTTATCTTTTAGTTAATGTTGGACTCTCCATGATTTCATTTTTTAAATAATCATTTTATCTTAAAGATTATAGATGTACTTGTTTTCTATTATGCCAGAATCGTTCTAATATCTTATTACACTTGTTTTAACAATACTATGTTGGAATTATTATACTCAAGACAGTTTTAACAACTGCAAGTCTCTTCACTTCATAAACAGCCGTAGCAGCAATCAGCATTATAAAAGGAACAATGCTAACACATTCAACGATCGCATGTCTTTGAATTATAATCATAAATAGAAATAACAATCACAAATGGAAAAAGAATAACATCATATAAAAATAAATATTCCAAATAATTGAGAATCCCAATCATACTTTCACATACCAATTGTCTAAAATAATATGCACCCTAATACATATATGAATAACATTTCTTCTCACCTTTTTTTAACCAAGAGAACTCAAAGCAATAAATCTGAATAAGCTATACAGGTTTACATCAATTAAAACATGCATTAACTAAAAGATTCCTATATCACTGTATGCATGATACGGTAAATAAATTAAACAAAGTTAATAACTAAATTATACAAATATATATGGTCCATATAAGTATTAGATAACACCGATAAATTTATAAATTTAATGATGCTCCACATCACCATAAACCAACTCCTGGAAAGACAACCATTAGGCTGATGGCATGACATAACACTAAACCCAAGAATAATAGGTTCTTCAAAACAATTACATCTAGGGCATGTAGAACCAAATATATAAATAAGAAACTTACAGTTCTTTCAGTTGTCCCAGGAGGACCTTCAAGAATCTTAATACGGGCTTTGGTTTCCTCACAAGTTTTCTTGATGTACTCTCCCTTGCGCCCGATGATACCACCAACCTTTTGTACAGGAACCAACATCCTGAAAACGTTCTCCCCGGGCCATCCAGGCCATTTCTTTTCTTCATTATTGACACAACTGTCATCCTTAGAATCATTTTCAGACCCTTGTATTTCAGAAGGATGTGAGTTCTCGGGCATACCACTCACTCCTTGTT
Source organism: Pittosporum tobira (assembly GCA_032359685.1). NCBI lineage: Eukaryota > Viridiplantae > Streptophyta > Magnoliopsida > Apiales > Pittosporaceae > Pittosporum > Pittosporum tobira. The sequence goes on along the minus strand of JAUMHB010078594.1, from coordinate 7,246 downwards.
CTTCCAAATTTTCTTCAGCTATTCCGCTCATTCCTTGTTCTTCCAAATTTTCTTCAGCCATACCACTCAGTCCTTGTTCTTCCAAATTTTCTTCAGCCGTACCGCTCAGTCCTTGTTCTTCCAACTTTTCCTCAGCCATACCGCTCAGTCCTTGTTCTTCCAACTTTTCCTCAGCCATACCGCTCAGTCCTTGTTCTTCCAAATTTTCTTCAGCCATACCACCTAGTCCTTGTTCTGCAAAATTTTCTTCAGCCATACCACCTAGTCCTTGTTCTGCAAAATTTTCTTCAGCCATATTCTGGACAAGCCAACAAATATAATTAATCCATAAAAAATCCAATTGATGCTGCTCTTTATGAAGAATCAGAATCATATTAATGGATGTTGAAATTAAGAAAAACTGAAGTTCTTGACACAAAGGTTCAAGCGGAAGAAATTTGAGACCATAATAAAGATTTTTTGAAATGTAGTGACTTTCATTACAGTGCATCCTCCCTAGTTCTCTCAAGATCCGACGGGAGAAAGGTTGAAATTCTCTAAGTTCATAAGTGACTTTAGGGATAGTCCTTCTCATAGGCCTCTTCTTCGAATAGTGACTCTACTAATGAGGGAATTAAGTAGCACTGAAGCTATGAAATAACACATTAGCTATATCAAAGCTCAGATAAGCCACCAAAATATAAGAATCCCCAGAACCTAAAACTATAGTTCCTTATAAAGCTCTAACAAGGATACTTTCAGCTTTGTTCCCACCAAGTTATCCCACCAAACTACTTTATACCCACATGTATTCTCAACAAAAATACTCTTCAATTCACATACACTCCCAGATAGGGACAAGCCGACCCGAGATTGTCAAGATTGAGGTTGGTTCGTTAAGATAAATGATCTTTTTTTCAAGCTCATTTAACTAAACAAGCTTAAACAAGCATTTTCATCAATAATTTGGAATATTCAGCGTTCTTGAGCGGAGACAAACTTGAATTAGGCTCGTTAAGTTAAACAAGTTTTTTTTTTCTTTTACGAGCTCTAGCTGAGCTAATCGATCTTTTTATCGAGCTCAAGCCGAGCTTGTTCACGACAAATCTGTCTCGTGTAACACCCCTTACTCCCAGCAAAACAGGCTAGAAACAAATGTTTGAAAAACTCGAACCAAAACCCTAACGATACGAAGACCACAAATACAAGTAAGAATTAAAACATATAGAGCTCGTATGTAAACCCTAATATGCTAAACAGTGAATCTTTATCTCATAAAGAGCAATAAACTCAACAAATAACTCAAACAACAACATATCATATGAAGATTAAACTACCGGAACAATTTGGGATAAAATAATTTCACACGCTTACAAAAAGCCATATAGCTAGAGGCTCATAAACCCTAGAACAAGGGTAGAAGCGAGATTAGACACACTAACCAAACAGATTTGAAGCCTGTAAATGTTCAGATAATTAACAGGTTCGGGAGAGAAAGCCAGTGAGCGGGAGAAGCATGGAGGCTGAGGTATCTGTGAGGAGAAAACTGATCGGTGATATACGGTGTTTGATCGAGGTTTCGGCAAATTACATAAAAGTCCCTTCAACTGCACTATTCATCGATTTTGCCCGTCTTTGTTGTTCTTTGAAGCAAAATTACCTGAAACGGATGTCCCATTAGGGTGAGTAGGGTATAAGATTTAATTAATTTGTATTAACCCAATTATTCCATTACATGTTGATAATTTTTTGTATGAGGTTTATTTTTCTTAAATTTATTTGTTTTAATGTTTATTATTGTGTCTTTCACTTAAGTAATATTTTGCCTACTCAATTATTTGGAAGAAAATGAATTCTGAGTTTCCAAGAATGTATGGAGTGAAGGGGTTGTAAGAATTAGTGTCATATCAAAAATTTAAATTGGCCTAAATTTTTTACTAAATAACAATACAATTATATGTTTAAAAACGAACATGACCTCGTATTGACAAACCAAAACTTGTCTAAATTAGTTCTCTAAAAAATTTGGAGGAGTTGTTGATCATTTAAGATATACTGTAGTATAGACATACAAGATATAAGTCAAATTTATCTTTTATATATATATATATATATATTGATGTTGATATAATTATTATCATAAACAATTTTTTGTAGAGTTTGCAGCATGTATATTCTTGTGGGTAGATTGGTAGGGACATGTTTTTAATAGTGATGATGGGCCGAACTGTCCAACATGTTTGTGGTCTAGGTCTACAGGAGAACTGTTTCCAGCCCAATTTGAGGCCCATTAGTATGTGTCCACTTCAAAATTGGGCGGGCTAGTGGGGTTAGCTGTTTTCCTGGGAATTCTCATCCAAAAGTCGAATAAGTCGTGACAAAGAGTGCACTTATGGATTGTTGAACGACATCTTTCCCTTGGGGCCTGGGCAAGAAAATTGTTGGGCTAAAAAGAGGAAAGCAGGTAACAAGTAGGAGTACATGCCGCAGTACACTTACCGCAGTTAGCTAGGCCAAACTCGTTGAAATGTAACACCATCTTTGATACAGAATTTTTAATCCCAACCTTTAATTTTAAATAATCTAGTACTCCTGGTCACTTATTTTATTTTATTTTATTAATTTAAAAGTGGTGTTCTAAAAATCAATATAGATAGTTTAATGCTTAGACGGACCTAATCAATAACTAATAAATATAATTAAAAATTAATCAGACGTAAACGCAATTAGAAGACCTAACCAGAAACTTTTAGAAACACTGCTCCAACTAGATCATTTTATTACCCCCTAATGCTGGATTATGGTGGGTTTCATATGAGTACGGGCTCCACAAAGCATACAAAAAGTGAAGCTACTTGTATAATTTAAGTTTGATACACAAAGTTGTTGAGTCCAGGCAAAACCAATAGTGAAGTAATCATTCCTCCCAAACTTTCCCAAAATCTGATGCCCCCTCTTACTTTCTTAACCTAGGATAGAGACACGTTAAAAATTACAGTAGTTAAATTAATAAATAAATATACAAAATGTTGTTGAAGTGTGTCCAAGGCCCAACCTTGGTTTTTTTTTTTTTTTTTTTTTTTTTTACGGTGGAACCAAACTTGTTACAATATTTTTACTAAAACAGCATACATAAAAGGAAAGTAAATAACTTAAATATGTTATTCCTAATATCTTTCCACACATTATTCTTTCACTTCTGTGGAATTTAGTACTTTTCTCTTTGAAAAAATTGTAGTACATTTATGGACAAAAAACAGAATAACTTCCATCTCCTCAAAGAACCAAAATGGGTGACTGGGTGAGGCAAGGAGATATGATGATTCTATTCTATGCTAGTAACCACCATACTTTTCTACCCTGCTGTTCCAACATGTTTAACCAGAACGAGCCACGCATCATGATACACCTTACGAATTCATCAACTGAAAAAGCCAGACTAAGATTCTTAAGAATGTAAATAAAATATTCGATACTTAAAAGAATTTATGCACCATAGCCACATTATGCTAAATTTTGTTCCACTATAATGCTGGAAACTCAATCGGAAAAACAACTTACAGATCCTATATTAAGGTTCACTAAGCAGAGATACCAAAGAAGGCTAACTGAAACCAATTCTTAAACCGAATTCCAAAAGCTAAGAAAGCAAGCATACCACCCGAGAGATTTTCCTATTGATGGTATAACTAAGAGATTTAGCACCACCACCAGAAGCCTAAATAAATTCTACACGTTCAAAACTAAACTGCCATGATAAAGAAAATTGTTTCCAACAAAAATCTTTAAACTACTCAAAAAATAAAAAACAAATTGATTGTCATTTGAGATCGGGAATTAGTGGAATTTTTCTTACAAACAGGAACCACCAAATTCCACAAAATTCTTTCACCTTTTTTTCCCTTGATATCCCCACTATCTGCCTGCACAACAACATTAGAATACATTGAAACCTAATTCTCTAGAACCAGAAATTTGATCGATCTGCCCCAAGCCTAAGCCCACACAAAGTATGTACAAAAGCACTTCAAGAAAATTCCAAAATAGAGTTTTTGATAGGTTCACCCTGAGATGCTTGAAGCAATCTTGAACAAGTTTTGTTTGAAGTTTCATGTGGCTGTTGATTGGACTGGTATTCTTGGGTGGTTATGCTCGCCTTCATACGTGACAATAAGCATGGAAGATTCTTCCAAGCACCTCTCCACATGTTTCCTTGCAGGGCAGCCTCTCATGCTGCTACATTTATAGTAACCTCTGCATAACCGCAATACATAATTCTCAGTTATTTGAACTCAATACTTCAATTATTTGACACTAAAATGTTTTGTATTTCTATTTTTTTTCCTTTTATTCTGTTTAATGATGCAGTCTGATCAAATTCATAAATGTGGTCCATTAATGTGTGTCATCACTATATAAAGAAAGAATACCTCCCCACAAAAGAAAATTTATGTGCTTCTATGCTATTTCCCTGTGTGCGATTCTTAAACAATAGAAGCTTTATTAATACGACCAACCTTCCGTGATAATAGATACATTGAGATCAAAAGAACCAGGGAATAAATGAACATCAAAGGGACAAAGTCAAGATATAAACCAAATTCATTCAAGGCATTTTTTATATTACAACTATAGGCACATGTAACATACTACTGGTTAGCAACACATTCCCCTACCAAATTTAAAATCCATGTCAAAATTCTGATAATACAAGAAATTGCCACATTCCATAATAGAGCAGACAATGGATGTACCTTGGGTGAGGAGAACCCTTGATTGGCTTCTGCCCATATTTCCTCCACGAATACTCGTCAGAAGGGATATCTGCGAGCTTGTTGCTGATAGCAGGAACTTTGATCGATCTCTTTACCCGATTTTTCCTTTTAAAAGGAAAAGAGAAATAGAAAAATCATAACTACAAGTCGTAAATAACTGGACAGATAAACAACTCAAGGAAAAGTGGCACAAAGCAAGTATTAACCTCTTCTTGGAACAGTGACATCTACCACTGCTTCCACATTTCACGCTACCATCATCTCCCCTTCCAGAGCACCTCCGTTTGTGCTGCAATGAGCTTTGATCCAAAGATCGAGTGGTGCCAATCAAATGGAACGAGCTGCCGTCCAAATTAGCCACACTCCCATCAACGCTCAACGAGGACATAAACGACCTAGTGGATGACATGGTCGGGGTGCAAGTAGAGCTATCAAAGTTCAAATTAATGCCGCTACTGCTATTGCTCCTCCTATACATCATTTCGGCTCGGTGTTTTAACTGTTGCTGCTGAATCTGAAACTTTTGCTGCTGTTGTTGCAGAAAAAGATAGTTTGGTGGTGGTGTTTGCTGGGAAAGTTGAAGAGGGTTTTTCCCATTGGAACTAAGTTCCAACGATGAGTGTCCCAAATTAAGAGTACTTTTAACATTTGAGCCAATATCATGAGTGTGGATCTCAAGGGAATTAGTAGGAAGAAGCTGGAGGGGTTTATGTTGATACTCAGTTCTGCCATTTGGGTTCTCTAAAATTATGCTTTGGGGAAAAGGGGTTTGAACTTTCTTGGTTTTTCTCACTCTTGCATGGCCTAACCCAGTATTAAGCAGAGTAACAACTTTCTTAAACTTAAATACAGCTTCCCTAGTTTCGGCCACTAAATTCCTATACTGAATCTGATCTTGGGGCTGAGAAATTAAACTCAGAAGTCTATGGCAACTCTCTACGGCTGCTCTGTTTGCTTCTTCAACCTCCATTTCACTACCCTTGAACCAAAAATAAAAACACAAAAAAAACAAATTTTACAAACCCAAGAAGCCAAAACCAAAGCAGGCAATATGTACTACTGCCAACGGATCTTCAAACATATATAAATAGATAAAACATCAACCCAAATACAAGAAAACCATTTTAGTAAGTAGAGGTGGAAGCAAACAGTTTGATCAAAAATCAAGAAACTCAACTGAACCAAATCTTTCAATCAGAAGACAGCCCAGAAGACCAAGATTTTAAATGGGTTTTTAAAAATAAATCAAATAGAAATAAAACCCGTATAGATATCAAAATGACAATAATCAAGAAACAGCAAAGAACAGACCTTGTTAGTGCTGTCAAACACTAGAATCTTGAACCTCCATGGAGAGAGAGAGGGAAAGACAGGTGAGAGATTGGAAGGGGTGTGAAAGAGAAGACTTCGTTACTTCTGAAAATATTTTCACCAGCCCGAAAGATTACAAAAGATACCATAGTAGGACTATTTACTTTGGACCTAAACACTAGAGTGGGCGCATTAAAAATTAACCTGCGCACCCCAGGAGCTAAAATATGAAACTGCCGTCGCTGTCCCAATATTAAAAAGAGAGTTGGAAAAGGCAATATCTCAAATTAGCGAGTTTACAACAGAGTGATATATCAAATTAGGAGTCAAATTATTTTAAATCATTGCAAGCAAACTAGTACAGTACCGTAGTAAAAAAGGTTCAAAGTTAATCCTATGTGTATAAATAGTGCATATGTAATTGTTTGTCTATCTTAAAAAAAATTGCAACTTCTTCAAATAAATATTCGACTATAAAATAAAATATTTTTTTTGTTTAATTAATGTAAATTTTTCTTATATTTATAATAAAACATTAACAATGACTATTATAATATTTTACTATGGTAAAATAAAAATATTTTATAAATTTTCAAACGTACAAAAAAAATCATATTTACAATATTCATTATGTCAATTTCAAGACAAAATTAAGGCGTTCCATGAAAATGCTACGAGGTCGTTGCCGGCATAAGTGGGGAGAATGTCACGACCTCGATGGTTCATGGAGGCTAAGTTACGCAGACACTTACGTATATCTTACATGGAACATCACATGACATTTATTTATTATTTTATTATTTTATTTATAAAATTCTATAAGAGACACGTATGTAAATATCTATAAGATTTTTCTAAATTAATAAATAAATAAGTGTGAAGAGAATTTTAGATCCATAATCAGCGCTAGATCCATAATCAGCGATAGATCCTCAATCAGGTCCCTAAATTAGGGAGAATGGATACTATATAAGGGGACATTCTCCTCACTTGTAAATACATCTAAAGCATTGTATTATCATTTACTCTCTAACAATAAAAGTTATATTTGTCTCACTTGTTCTTGCATTACTTTATTGTGATGTAGTTGGGTTTTAGCTTACTTGTAAGAACCCAATATTTTCAAAATGTTATGAAATTTATTCATTTTTAACAGTATAATATGCTGGGATAAAATAAAA
>JAUMHB010078583.1:0-12345 GCA_032359685.1 Pittosporum tobira | reverse complement strand
TATGAAGTTCCTTATAAGTATTAATTAGAGCCACGATTTGAGGGAGTTCTTAGGCTTTAAATCCTTCATAACTCGGTAAGTATGACGCTCCTTAAAAGTGCTAATTAGAACCAAGATTTGAGGGAGTTCCTATTCTTCAAATCATTCGTAACTCGTTGAGTATGATGCTCTATATAAGTGTTATTTAAAACTAAGATTTGAGGGAGTTCATAGGCTTTAAATCTTTCATAACTCGATGAGTATGAAACTCCCTATAACTGCTAATTAGAGCCACGATTTAAGGGAGTTCCTAGGATTTTAATAATTCATAACTCGGCGAGTATGAAGCTCCTTGTAAGTGCTAATTAGAGCCAAGTTTTGAAGGAGTTTCCAGGCTTCAAATATTTAACAACTCGGTCAATATGAAGTTCTTAATAAGTGCGAATTAGAGCCACGATTTGAGGAAGTTCCAAGGCTTCAAATCCTTCGTAACTCAGTGAGTATGAGGCTCCTTATAAATGTTAATTAGAGCCATAATTTGAAGGAGTTCCTAGACTTCAAATCCTTCTTGACTCGGTGAATACAAAGCTCCTTAAAAGTTCTAATTAGGGCCAAAATTTCAAGGAGTTCCTAGGCTCCAAATCCTTCGTAACTTGTTGAGTATGAAACTTCTTATAAGTGCTAATTAGAGCCACAATTTGATGGAGTTCCAAGGCTTCAGATCCCTCTTAACTTGGTAAGTATGAAGCACCTTATAAGTGGTAACTAAAGCCAAGATTTGAGCTAGTTCCTAAGCTTCAAATCCTTCATAACGCGGTGAGTATGAAGATCCTTATAAGTGTTAATTAGAGTCACGATTTGAGGGAGTTCCTAGGCCTCAAATCCTTTGTAACTCGGGAAGTATGTATCTCCTTACAAGTGTTAATTAGAGCCAATATTTTGAGGGAGTTCCTAGGCTTCGAATTCTTCGTAACTCGGTGAGTATGAAGCTCTTTATAAGTACTTATTAATGCCACGATTGGATGGAGTTCTTAGGCTTCGAATCCTTCATAACTTAATGAGTGTGAAGCTCCTTATAATTACTAAATAGAGCCTCAATTTGAGTGAGTTCCTACACTTCAAATCGTTCATCACTCGGTGAGTATGATGCTCATTATAAGAGATAATTAAAGCCAAGATTTCAACGAGTTCCTAGGCTTCAAATTCTTTGTAACTCGATGACTATGAAGCTCCTTATAAGTATTAATTAGAGCCACGATTTGAGGGAGTTCTTAGGCTTTAAATCCTCCGTAACTCGTTGACTATGAAGCTCCCTCTAAGTGCTAATTAGAACCAAGATTTGAGTGAGTTCTTTGACTTCAATGACTTTGTAACTCGGTGAGTATGATACTCCTTATAAGTGCTAATAAAAGCTAAGATTTCAGCGAGTTCCTAGGCTTCAAATCCTTTATAACTCGATGAGTATGAAGCTCCTTATAAGTATTAATTAGAACTACGATTTGAGGGAGTTCTTAGGCTTTAAATCCTTAGTAACTCAGTGAGGATGAAGCTTTCTAAAAGTGCTAATTAGAACCAAGATTTGAGGGAGTTCCTACTCTTCAAATCCTTCGTAACTCGGTGACCATGAACCTCCCTGTAATTGCTAATTAATACTAAGATTTAAGGGAGTTCCTAGGCTTCAAATCCTTCGTAACTTGGTGAGTCTGAAACTACCTATAACTGCTAATTAGAGTCATGATTTCAGGGAGTTCCTAGATACTTCGTAACTCGGCGAGTATGAAGCTCCTTGTAAGTGCTGATTAGAACCAAGTTTTGAAGGAGTTCACAGGCTTCAAATCTTTAACAACTCGGTCAATATGAAACTCCTAATAAGCGTGAATTAGAGCCACGATTTGAGGAAGTTCTTAAGCTTCAAATCCTTCATAACTCAGTGAGTATGAAGCTCCTTATAAATGCTAATTAGAGCCCCGATTTGAAGGAGTTCCTAGACTTCAAATCCTTCTTGACTCGGTGAATACAAAGCTCCTTAAAAGTTCTAATTAGGGCCAAAATTTCAAGGAGTTCCTAGGCTCCAAATTCTTCGTAACTTGTTGAGTATGAAGCTCCTTATAAGTGCTAATTAGAGCCACAATTTAAGGGAGTTCTAAGGCTTCAGATCCCTCATAACTTGGTGAGTATGAAGCTCCTTATAAATGCTAATTAAAACCAAGATTTGAGCGAGTTCCTAAGCTTCAAATCCTTCATAACGCGGTGAGTATGAATATCCTTATAAATATTAATTAGAGCCATGATTTGAGAGAGTTCCTAGGCCTCAAATCCTTTGTAACTCGGTGAGTATGAAGTTCTTTATAAGTGCTTATTAGTGCCATGATTGGAAGGAGTTCTTAGGCTTCGAATCCTTCATAACTTAATGAGTGTGAAGCTCCTTATAATTGCTAATTAGAGCATCGATTTGAGGGAGTTCCTACGCTTCAAATCGTTCATCACTCGGTAGAGGTGGAGAGTAATAACTTTCCTTAGCAAAACTTCCTAAACTTTCCACGAAACACGGTTAGTGGTCAATAGTTTTCCTTCCTCACTCACGTACGTTCCTATAATAATAACAGACTATCGTTAGTATCGTCATTTTAAAATAGGTCGCTCACTCTCAAAATAATCCTAAGCATCTTAGAGTTTTTCTAATTTAAAAAATGACATAAACGCACTCAAAATTTCAAAGGGAAAAAATGTCATTACTTAACAATTTGTCATTTGATTCATTCTGTCCAATTTATTCCTCGTATTTATCCCAGAGTATTCTTAACCCTAAAATACTTCATTGGATCCTTGTTCGGATAAAAATAAACATAGCATTCGTGTACAAAATATACGATGCTTAAAACGATAGATAAGATGTGTAATAATATCATAATGATATTCAAATCATTGAAATGACATGAAAATAATATTCCTTAAATATTCTAATTTATTATCTAAATAAAATAGAATTTAATTAAATACAATATTTTTCTAATTTAAGAAAATTAAATTTCCAAGTTAAAAATAAGTTTAGCATGTTCTTTACTAATTTTTTCAACTCAATGGCATTGTTATAAAATAAGGGTAAATGGCAGTCTTGTAATTAATGCTACAATGGCATTTCTGTAAATAGTACAACAGTGGCATTTTTGTAACTATGCTGCAATGGCATTTTTTGTAAATATGCCCTAAGGGCAGTTTAATAATTTGTTGCAAAGGGGTATTTTAATAAATATGCCATCAGGGGGTATTTGAGTAATTTAACCCTTCTGAAAATAATGATAATGATAATGGTAACAATAATAATAAGGAAACAATAATAACATAATCAAAATAATCCAACTTAAACAACGGCTGACCGAGTCAACCATCGACTGGCTGACTGGTCGGCCATTTCTTCCTTGTCCCTTGTCGTCCGATTGGTAGACTGGCTGACCGAGTCAACCATCGACTAGCTGATTGGTCGGCCATTTCTTCCTCGTCCCTTACCATCCGATTGGTAGACTGGACGGTCAGCGTGAATGGTCGGCACTAACTGGTTGGTCGAGTAAGGTAATAGTCGACTAAGTCGGCCATTGGCCGGTCGGCCCCTTATCGGATCCGAACATCTGAAAGACTAGCTGGGCGGTCGGGCCAAAAGGTAGTTAACTAAGTCAACCATTGACTCATTGACTGGTTAGCCCTTCTGCCTCACCTCTAGTCGCCTGACAGACAGGCTGGCCGGTCCACCGGCATGGTAGTCGTCGGCAGTGAGCTACCATGGCCACACACACACACATACATACACACACTGGATAAAAGGGTAAGCCCAGTTTTGTGGCAGAGGGATTGATGGAACATCGGGTTTCATCATCCCTATGACCTGGGACCTCAAGAACAGGGAGGTCATGTTCATCGTCCTCGGTTCCAGCCAAGAAGTCATCACCGGCGGCCACAAGCTCGCTGGGAGATTCAAACAAGTTTTAAAACATCATAAAAACTCGATTGAAAGGTACTAAAATGATCCTTGCAACTGTAGGGATCCATTGGACTATTTAATCGACTCAAATACATCCGATCTGAGCCCAAAGATCCGATCTTTGGTCATGAACATGCCGAAAATAAGTCGACAGTAAATTGGGCTTATCCTGCTCGATCTTTGACCGTTTTGATCAATTAAAAGCTCAAATCGATTCTAAGAAACTCCTAGATGCTATCCTAATCGTCAATTTAAACGAAACAGTAACAAAAATTCTGACTCTGTTCTTACCCGAGAAAGAACAAAAAGTGATTTTAAAAATTAAAATTTGGGATTGTGCAGCTGCAATATGATTTAGGGTTTCACTTAATCGTGTTATATATACCACATTTAGCGTTATACAACATTCAATCGATGCAGAAAGGGATGAGGGAGCAATTCAGGTAAGTTTAGAGTCTGAAGAAAAACTGGGGGGCAAAAGAGAAGAGAGGAAAAGGGAAATAGACAATAGGAAAAAGACAAAAGTATGGGGCCTGCATGTCAGTGGGCCCCACCTTGTCAACTTGGCTAAAATTTCAAAAATTAATTTGTTATTTTACCTCGATTCACGAACCAATTAATTCAATAATTAAATAATAATTTAAAAGTCAAAAATCTCACAATACAATATTATACTTTATCCTTACGTCTTGGCATGCTGCTACTCCAACGGCTCTATCCATATTTCCATATTTTCATACAACGCTCCATTCAAAAAGTCAACCCGGGACTAAGTCAAATCAAAAATTCGACGACGTTTTGATTTATTATTTTTCCGCACTGATTCCAGATCTTTGGTCATTTTATGATTTTGAACACATTTTAACTTTCTGGTCAAAATAACCAAAATGTCCCTGGGGCATAACTTTTTTATTTTAATTCAATCTTTCCGTAATATAATGATGCATAAATAATTTCGCTAAATGGCTTACAAGAAAATTTATATCGTTAATTGTTCATTAATAAAATCGGGTTCTCACACAATCTATGAACAAGCATAAATCTGATGCCTTATCCAGTCTACATGAAGCTTGGGGTATGTGAGATAAAGAACACCATTATGTCACTCCAGTTAGTGGATAGATCAATCAAATATCCGAGAGGTATAGTGGAGAACGTGTTGGTAAAGGTGGATAAATTTGTTTTTCTTACTAACTTTGTAATACTTAAAATGGAAGAAGAAGTTGAGGTGTCAATTATCTTGAGAAGACCTTTCCTAACAAAAGAAGGGGCTCTGGTTGATGTACGAGAAAGCAAATTGGTGCTACGACTAGGTGAAGATAAAGTCATGTTCAATGTCCTAAATACGATAAAGAACCCAAGCGAGCAGAAAGATGTGTGGGTGATTGACACCATAGACCAAGAAGTGGAGCAGATTTTTAAATTAACTAATACTCCCGATCCACTCTTTAATACTATAGTGCAGCAAATCAAAGAAAGACTAGGCCTGGATGAGGGGCCAAATGTTGCAAAATATCTGGAGACAAATAAGCTTTGGTGGGAATCACTGGAGCCTTGGCCACCTCCATCATCGTAACTAGGTGTGTTTGTTCCCTTTCTCCCATTATGTACTATATTTGCTATACATTGGGGACAATGTATAATTTAAGCTTGTGAGGGGGGATGATTTGCATGTTGTTGTTTCTTATTTACTTTTCTTAGGTTGCTAGAGTTTCTTTGTTTTTAGGTTTTATTAGCTATTTTTATTTTTTTATTTTATTCATTGTTTTTATTTCTTTTATTTTAAAAAAAAATTAGAAAACTCGAAAAATCCAAAAATATTAAAAAATATTGGTTGTCTTTAAATGAAATTTCATGCTTTTTAAAACCGAATGAAAATGGTTGGACATAGTTTGTTTTGAAAATTATTTAGAACTAGTATTTTACTTTTAAGGATTGATGCTTAGGATTATATGAGTCAAGTTTTGCATGCTTAGGTCCTTTATATCAATGATAGGCCTAGGAAATTATGATAACCCCTTGTTATCTTATATTTGATTTAGAAAGTTGTTTCAAATTATTTCTTGTTAACTCTAAAATATTGAAATACTTAAAGAAAGGCTATTAAAAATACGGTAAAGTGCTTGGACTTCCTTGGTGACTTTTGAATACTTTTGATTATTGGAGAAACAGTTGACCTCGAGAAAAAATGAAGAAAAAAAAAAGAAAAATTCAAAAAGAAAGCAAAAGTGCAGAAATTCAGAAAAATAAAAGAAAAATAAAATAAAGAGTTGGAAAGAAACTGGAGCCAAAATGTCCATCAACTCTATAGGAAAAAACATATGAAAAAAAATACGAGAAAAAATCAAGTGCTCCTTTGAGATCTTAGTATTTAAAGGAATGATCTATGCCGATGGGTAAGAGAAACCGTCCATTTGGTCGGAGGTCTAAAGTATTGCGCTTAAAGGTAAAAGTCTAACTTGATATTTTAAATATCTCTGAGTTAATACACGTTACACATGAGCACATGGACACTTTTTGAATCAAAATTATAGGGAGCATGGGAGAATTATGAAGACTTAGACTTATTGTGGATACATGTATTTAAGTTGTGCAAAAGTTTGTTTATGTATGATGAGGTATTGATTTCTTAATTATAGATTATTAGTCTTAGATAATTTCTTAATTGTATGATGAGATATTGATTTCTTAATTGTAGAATATTAGTCTTAGATGATTTCTTAATTATAGATTGTTTACAGCCGTATGGTGGCTTGTAAGGTGGCCCATGAGGTTTTACGTGAATTCAGTTGACTTTTCCTAGAAGTTTTGACTTATGCGATTTTGGGCTTTTCCAAGGAGTTGGACATGGACTGAAAGAGGACAAACCTAATTTAAGTCAACTTGTGATTAGTCCCATGATTGAAAGCTATATAAAGTCCCTCGTAGCTCTAAAAATTACACTTTTCATACAACATACGATCGAGAGAAGATCAGGAGCTCAAGGAGGTGGGAGACCGGAAGGACTACCACACAAAGACATCTAGCCGACTTCTTATGGGTTTTTCAATCTTTTCTATTGCATTTTGTAGAATATTCATGTTTTAATTTTTTTATGCTAAGACTAGATGGATCTTGCCCATGAGTAATTAAAGTTATCATTTTTACCATGCTTTTTATGGATCTGTTTCTTGTGAGATATCTCTTATAAGTTAATGCTTCTAAATAATTAGCTACTATTTAGATGATCTTTTGTCATATAATTGAAGGACCAAGAGGTGAAGATTAATGAGTGCAAATTGAGGCATAACCATAGGTTAAACTTTGTTAGAGATAGTTCAGGGTGACTTGTGCGGTTTCGATAGTAATTATAATTAGGTTAATGAATCTGAAAATTTCAAAAGAAGTTAATGTTTTTCAAATTATTTAAATCTCACATAGAGACTGTGGGACTGGTAAGTTGAATTATTGATGTTACACCTAAAGATAGGGTATCTATCTAAAATTGGAAAATTTTATTGTCACAATAGATAAAATTTACAACTTGCATAGTAAATCAACTAGCTTTAATTATGAATGGGTAGGTAAAATCGAAATCTTAGCAATCTTTATTATTTTAGTTAAAACCCTAATTTAAATTTTTTAGTAATTAGTTTAATAGTTTAATTATATAAAAATCAAATCTTTATTAATTGGTTAGATTAGTGAAGAATTATCTAAGTGGTACATAGTTGATAAATTACAATTCCTCGTGAGATCGATAACTTTTTATATTATAACTTGACTTGTGTACACTTGCACTGTTCATCCGACTAGTCTATTAAATGACTAATATGGGACCGTTTATGAATATAGAAATTTTTTTTAAGAACTAGAGAATGCTAGAAGATAATTCATATAGAAACTGGAAATGAAAACAAAAACAGAAGCAGAGGACAGAGGACAGAAACGACAAGCTCAATTTGGAGTAAGTTTAAAGCATAGCAAGACAAGTACCCTATTCGTTCTTTTTATGTACGGATTTGTTGTATTCCTTATATGTGACTTTATTTGTCATGAATGTATGAGCTTGTTCTTTATGCATGATTGTTCATAGTTTTCAAATGATTATTTTAATGAAAGTTATATTGTACTGATGCATGTTTTTGGAAAGTATGTTTTGAAAGTTATGTTTTCAATTATTAATTAAATAGTTTTGGGTTGCGTTATAAATTATTTACTCAACATGTGGCCAAGTATACTGAGAAAGTTAGAAGCTATGTTTCCCCGATACTAAATTTCTAGGGAAAAGTTATAAGAATGTAAGCTATGAAATGAGTAGATGTCCACATAACGTGGTCTTTGTTTTTCATGAAACTAAGTTGATGTTGTGACTCCTACAGGACTTGATCTTATTTTATCGTGGAGGTATTTGGTTCAGATTATCTTATGTTCTCATGATTTTAAGTTCTAAGATTATATATTGTTGAAAATGATTTTGTTTATTTGAATAGAATTATTTTTTTTACCAAAAGTATCAGATTTTAGCGTTGAGAGTAAGTGTACTTGCTGAGCAAAATTTGCTCATTTTTGCTATGATTTGAGTTTTTACATATTTACTAGATCGAGACAGGAGTATTCGAGGATTTTGGACAATAAAGGATGGAAGATGAGCGCACTAGGGATTTGCCTTAACCCGAGGAAGGAGAATGATGGTTGTGTTGTTTCAATAATATTTTATCCTGTTTGTAGTTCGTTTCTGCTATAATATAATAGAATAAAGTATATATGATCTTGGGATAAGTCAAACAGGAATAATGTGGTATATTGACCACTTATAATTAAGGATAAAGATGTTTTGATGACCGGTTTTTCAAAAAAATGGATTAAGAGTCATAAATTAATTAAATATTTTTAGTGAATAGTGATTGTACAGAATCGGGGTGTCACACTTATGATTTGAAACTTTCTATTTATAGAATTCATTATGTACATGCATTTAATTACAAAGAAATATTACGTGCATGAAATCAGGGATTACAATTGTCATGAATAGAGATAATGTTTACACTATGACAATTTGACATGTGCATAATATCTCTAGTGATCATCTAATTAATTGAGTGATCATATCTGATTAATTGAGGGAGCCATTTCAGTAGCTAATTTTGCTCCTGTCTAATAGAGAGTAGGGGAACATGGTGTAGGTTTGACATAAGCCCGCACCCAAAACCACATTGAGGGTTTGGAAGCTTTAATAACCGCACCCAACCAATTACATGCGGATTGGAGTGGGTTCTATGAATGCAGGTTTGGAGCAGATTGGTGCGGGTTGTGGATTAACCAAAAGAGTGCTCTAGTTTTCTTTCAATTTCTTGAGTATTTTTAAGACCTAAAATTGAATCAAATCTATTTCATAAAAAGATCTCCATTTTGACATCTAACCAAGAAAACAAAAATCACTGCAATAACCTAGAACGAAATTGGTTTCTACATCAACTAAAAAAAATAGAGTTTATAAAAGATTCAAGAGCTATAGAGTAGCCGCAATAAAAGCATCAAAAATATTGTGATCTAAATTTGTGCAACTGGCAATTAACTGGTAACAACATGGAATATCCATTTTGGTTCATCAAAGAACCATTTGAAAAGAAGATTCAAAACAAAATATTTTTCTAAAATCAGAAACCTAATCATACAAGTCACAGTCTAGCTAAAATCTCAGGAAGCAAAAACAAAAACAAATAAAATGTAATGTGTGACACCAACTGGCATCAACATAACAACCACAATAATTTTCAACTAGACAAACCATAAAACTAATACTCCATTGGTTCCAAAAATAGAGATACCATCCTCGAAAAAAAAATAATTTTTAAAAATAAATCTTTGATTATCGTTTTTATATGAAATGAAAGGTTTTCTCAAAACATACTTTTTCATAATCGCCTAAAATTTATTTTTAAGTTAAATGAAAGGTTTTCTCAAAACATTCTTTTTCATAATCGCCAATTTTATTTTTTTAAGTTATATAAATAATTATGTATGTATTGCATTTTGCGGGTTTGTGCGGGTTGGGTTCGGTAGAACATTAAACCCACACCCGCACCCATATATATAGCGGGTTTATTTTTTTTTATTAAAACCAATTCCAAAACAATTGGCGCGGTTTTTGCGGATTCGATGAGGTTTTGTAGGTTTATTTCAGGTTTTGTGCTATCCTAATAGAGATAGAGGAAAAGAGAGAAAATAAAAGCAAGAACCAAAATCAACCAAAACCTTAGTCAAGATCATTGCTAAAATCCTAGAAATTCCATCATCAAGTTTGATAAAGCCCTAGTGTACTCCAAAATAAGCAAGCAAGGCACTAGTTTGAAGGCATGATTCCATTTGATGATAAAAAACAAGGTGGTCAAGGTAGGTCTAAGGAAACTAAGGAGATCAAGGAGCTAGGGCTTAAGTACATCAAGCCCAAGCCAAGAATTGGATGATCAAAGATATATATTCTAAACCCTAGCTCATGATATTATTGGAGTTGTTTATCAGCATAATAGGTTAAAGGCCATGATTTATGAATATGGTGATTATTGTTGGTTGATTGGTTAATTGATGAAAAGTATTAACAAGGTTGTAGTCATGGTTTTTCCAATGGTCATATTGTTTAAGGTTTGTGTTGATTATATGTTAAGAATAAAGATGGAATTCATGTAATTAAAATGTGTAATTATTCTTAGGATGATATATGCATCCCTAGAAAAGAGTTAAAGGAAGTTACGTGTGTTTTTGGTAAGGTGTAGAATCTGGAAATTGCCACTAGCAGCCATATTACGAACATTATATAAAATAATTGGTTTGTCTAATGGACTTGAAACTTTAAATGAACATTATTTGATATGTGCAGATGATGTCCACCAAGTTTAGTAATTGTTGAAGTTGATTTGGTATTTTAATAAATTATTAGAATGGGACTGCAGTAAGCTTTTTGCAGAAACAGAGAAAGTTGGATTTTCAGTGGAAATCATAGAAAATAATATATTTATCAAAATTTCGTGAAACATTTTATGAAAATACTTGGATAAGTTTATAGTGTTTGTAAAAATATTTATCTCATTTGAAGGTAGTTTAGTATTTTAATAAAATGCCCAAAGTATGCTGCAGAAACCCACCACAGAGCAGAATTCTCTGGAAGTTAAGTTAATTTTGAAAAATCATATCTCTTTCATCATAAGTTGAAATTTAGTAATTCAAGAGTCTATGTGAAGTCATGGGAGTATAGAATTTGATAAAAATGATTGAGATCCTGAGAAAAGTTTAAAACATGAGTTTTGTGTATTGGAGTATATTTGATAAGGATTAGTCTGTCATTTTGTATGCATTGAATGAAATGTGGTCCGAAAGTAGACAATATGAAAAACAAATGATATGTGATGAGAATGATTGAGATTAGAGTTAGTGATAAAGAATTATTTGATACTATAGGAATTGTGTGTAGCAAAGGAAGAGGCAAAGAGCTGACAAAGGTTTCATGGGAAGTATGTTATTAAGCGACAAAGGCAAGTACACTTTTCTCACTTCCTTTTACGTACAAATGTTAGTTTTTGCAAATGTGAATGTAATTTTTTTTAAAATGTTTGGATGAAGATGGACAAGTTTACAGATGAAGATCATGTTAAATAAGTTTGGATGAGTAAGGCGGTAGTCTAGTTTGAACAATAAAGACATGTTCGGCTGGATGAGTATGATGGTAGTTCAGTTGGACATTGTGTTCAGCTGGATGAGCATGTTGTAGTCTAGTCTAACAATAAAGGTTAGATGAGTATGATGTTAGTCCGGTTAAACTTAATGTTCGACTGGATGAGTATGATGGTAGTTCGGTTAAACTTGATGTTCAACTAAATGAGTATGAATGGTAGTCTTGTGACACCCCCAAATCTGAGTATCTACATCCCAACTTTAGTTGTCAATTTATTTTTAATATCACAACTTACAAAAATACACATGGAATCTTATTGTCTCAACGTACACAAGATTAATATAAAATACATCATATCGCGCTGGAAATATTATTCAGAACACTCTTCACAAATTATTATCCTCTAGAGAGATACGCATCGGAAACATCTAAGCAACTGTATTATCTTGACCTCTATTTCATTCCACCCAATAACCCCGCTATCAGTTATCTGCATCTGAAAGGAATATGAGATAAAGGAGTGAGCTCAGATAGCTCAGAAAGAAATACCATGACTAAGGATAACTAAAACAAAGAAAATTGTGAGAACCCGAAAATGTGAGAATGATTTAATAAATAAAAAAATCTTCCTTTTGTTATTTCTCTAGTAGAATTATTATTCACAGTTACGTTTTGAAGAACGGAGTTAAAATAGTAAATTTAATGCCAAGGGCATTTTGGTCATTTTGACGATTGTTGT